>CAUYSK010005875.1:0-24477 GCA_963575035.1 Avahi laniger | reverse complement strand
CCTGTTTTTGGCCTCAGGTGTAAAAGCTGAGTTAACCACACTCCACCATTCATGGCACTTTATCATCAATGATTAAGGCCCCTGCTTGAGCCCAGGAGTGTGAGGTTGCTGTGAGCTAGGCTGACGCCACGGCACTCACTCTAGCCAGGGCAACAAAGTGGGACTCTGTCTCAAAAAAAAAAAAATAAAGGGCTACGAGCTTTAGAACTAAAATAGATTTAAAGTTTTCCAAAAAGTATAAAGTTTCCAAAAACAAATTCTGGATCCAGGTGGCCGGGGCTCAAATCCTGGGGATGACCTGCAGCATCTCCATCGCCCTTTGGAGGCAATATCAGAAACACCCTAGAGCCCGTGTGGCACGGACCGCATCGTGCAGAGGCACATCAGCTGCCTTAGTTTACTCAGCTGTGAAAGGGGACTAAGGATGCTGCCTCGTAGGGTTGCTGTGGTTACGACGTGAGCTGATGCACATTCTGAGCTCAGAACAGTGTCTGGCCCCTGGCAAGTGCTCAAATTTTAGACACGTAAAGTGTTTGCTATTGTGATTACAGCATTCATCTCCCCGAGAGCCCTGCACAGCAGGTATTATGTTCCCCATTTTCCAGATAGGGAAAGAACTTCTCAGGCTGGACGTGGTGGCTCACGTCTGTGTTCCTAGCACCCTGAGAGGCCCAGGCAGGAGGATCGTTTGAGGTCAGGAGTCCGAGACCAACCTGAGCACCGTCTCTACTAAAAATAGAAAAAATTACCCAGGCTTGGTTGCACAGGCCTATAGTCCCAGCTACTTGAGAGGCTGAGGCAAGAGGATCCCTTGAGCTCAGGAGTTGGAGGTTGCTGTGAGCTAGGCTGACCCTACAGCACTCTAGCCCAACTCCAGGCAACGGAGCAAGACTGTGTCTCAAAAAAAAAAAAAAAAAAAACTTATCTGGGACACAGAAAGGGTGCCTAATTGCCCTACGTCACTCGGTTAGCCCCGGGGACAGTGAGGATTCAAATTTGGTTCAGTCCTTGCTCTTTGGGCCACACTTTGCCACCCACAAGTAACATGTGTCACGTGGACACAATTTCACATCTGTAGGATGGATGGCTTCGGCTTATTTTGAGATCGGGGAGGGGGACACTTTCAGGTGTGTTTTTTCCATTTTGTCTAATTTTAAACATCTTTTTAAAAGCCAGTTCCTCTAAGGCCCCTCAATATCGAGCAAATGAGGAACGCCGAGTGGCTAATCAGAAATGCAGACGATCGGAGAAAAGCAGCGTCTGCCAGCACAGAGAGAGTCACTCCCCCAGAGACGGGAGCCCTGGTCAGAGCGGGCTCTGCCGTCACCTCCCTCCTTTCTGCTTGGCCACGGCACAGACTTGACAGACAGCAGAGGAGGAATGAAGACGGGGAAGGCCATGCGACGACTCGTTAGAGACTGGAACTGTGACAAATGCTGTCACCTTAAAGTTTATCGAACCTAAACAGAAATAATCTTTTATCAAAAAAAGCAACATGCTAAGGAGCTGGGGGTGGAAGGAAGTCGGGTGCGCTCACGCATTCTCACATTCCCATGACTGCATTCAGTCCTCAGGGAGAAACTAGAGCGACAGGTGACAAGATCTACAGGAGAGATCACACCCTTCCCCTGGTGATTCCACTTTCATTCATTCACTCATTCATTCGTTCATTTGCTTACTCAGCACTTAGTCAATCGGGAAGTATTTATCACTGACCCACTATGTGCCAGACACCGTTTCTAAACACCTGGAACACAGCAGTGAGGAAAAGAAAATTAGGGACGTTTTTTTAAAGTGGGGTGGCTGAGACAATAAACAGTTGATAGGTAAATTCATAACATGTCAGGTGGTGAAAGATACCATGATGAAGAGTAAAGCAGGACAAGAGGGAAGAGAGAGACGTGTGCACGTCTGTGTGTATATGCATGTGTACAGGAGCGTGTATGTGTGTGTCCGCATAGCGTTTGGACACGGTGGTCATAGAAGGCCTCATAGAGGAAGTAACCTTGAGCAGAGACCTATAGGAAGTGAAGGAGAGAGCTATGCTGTTACTTGGGAGAAGAATATTCCAGGCAGGGGGAACAGCAAGCGCAAAGGCCCTGAGGCAGAAGTGGGTTTGGTGCATTTGCAGAACCACACGAAGGTCAGTATGGCTAGAGGAGAGGGGGTGGAGGCCTATGAAATCAGAGAGGTCAGGGAGGGCCTAGGAGGTCATCGCACAGTTTGGGATTTTACTGTGTTCAAGGGGAAGGCACTGGAGTGTTTAAGCTAAGAGACATAATCAGACTACATTTACTTGTTTTCTAGAATTCATTTATTTATTTATTTACTGTTAGAGACAGGGTCTTGCTCTGTCACCCAGGCTAGAGTACAGTGGCATCATCACGGCCACAACAACCTCAAACTCCTGGGCTCAAGCTATCCTCCCACCTCAGCCTCCTGAGTAGGTTGGACTATAGGAGAATGCACCACACCGGGCTAATTTTTCTATTGTTTATATTTTAAGAGAGGGGGGTCTCCTATGTTGCCCAGGCTGGTCTTGAACTCCTGGCCTCGAGCAATCCTCTCGCCTCGGTCTCCTAAAGCGCTGGGATTACAGGCGTGAGCTATCACTCCTGTCCCCAGACTTACATTGAAAAGGATCCTTCTGCCTGCTGCGTTGGAAAATACGAGTGGGAGCGGGCCAAACAGGACCCTAGCCAGAGATGGCAGTGGCTGGGGCGAGCAGCTCAGCGGGTGCCGGGGTAGCAGTCACTCCTCGCGTTCTGAAAGCAGAGCTGACGGAATTGGCAGGTGGATTCGAACACAGGATATGAGAGTAAGAGAAGAGCAAAGGGTGACGCCAAGGTCTGAGACCTGAGCAGGAAGAAGAGTCGCCATTCACTGAGACGAGGAAGCCTGCGGAAAGAACAGGATTGAGGGCTGGAATCCGAGCGGTTGGTTTTAGACATATTAAATTGGAGGGAGATAAGAAACAGCTCCCAAGAAGCGGAAGATCTCAACAAATCAAGTTGCAAAAAGATGTTCAGAACACTTATGTTTTAATTGCCTATTTAAGTTTTTGATATTTCGTTTATCCTGAATTTTTGCGTTAATTTTGATTTTTTTCAATAGATAGCATTAAAATGATTTTTATCGGGATCGCTGAGTTTTTGGCAACCCCTTATTTTGCACCTGTGAGTGCCTCAGTCCCTTACTGGGCCGGCCACAGCCCTGCTCTCGTGACGCTGAACAGCAGCGTCGCCCAGACCTTTCAGCCAGCGGCGTGCCTGCGCTTCTCCACAGGTCTCCCTGCAGTACAGCTCCAACGGCAAGTGGCACCACACCTGTGGAGGGTCCCTGGTGGCCCAGAACTGGGTCATGACAGCGGCCCACTGCATCAGGTAACTGCCACGCCCCAGGCACCCAGCCTGAGCACCGCCGGTGCTGCCTCTCGGAGCGGGGCCCAAATGGCCCGCACCACGCTGCGCAGATGACCACCTGCATGGCCAAGGCACAAACTTCGGTCCACCTATGGTTCTGCTGATGGTCCGTCCATGCGTCAATATGTGGCATGAATTGAGTGACCTGTGCCAGGCACTGAGGGAGGATGCAGAGGAGGGGACGGTACAATCCCTGCCCTCCAGGTTTGTAGATGTGGCCTCTGGATCTGGAATTGGGTTCCCACAAGCAACTTAAATAACTTCTCCAAGCTTTGATACCATCACCTGTAAAAATGGGGTGAGAGAATTGAGTGTGGATTAAACAGGCCTGGCACTTAGTAAGTGCTCAATAAAAGTGAATTATAACATATACGCCAATTATAATGCCCAGGGGGAAAGAGAAGATTCTGCGACGTTGTTCACTTATCCTCTTCCTTGCCTGTGACCTCTGCTTATCACATCAGCTGGAACTCACCGGAGCTTCCAAGGTTTGGCTGGGTCGGCGTCACTCTTGCTAGGAGTAGTTCCTTTCTCCCACCTAATTCATAATAAGTTCCACGAGGTGATGGGAAATTAATAAGGCCTGGGAGTCAGGAGTCCTGGCTCCTGGCCCTGGTTTCTCACTGACTGTGGGACTCTGGACTAGTTAGCCCTCTCTGGGCCTCAGTTTCCCCATCTGAAAATGAGAGCTGGAGAGTTAAACCAGAAAATGCCCTTGAGGGCAAATAAGTCCTGTTTCTGTGTTCATCTATTCCTTTCAAAATAACATAGAGATTACGTTATTATAACTTTTGTGTTGCAGCTCGTAGTTAGCATAGTAACAAATTATAACATAGTTGTAGTTATCACGCTGTATACTTTATGTTACATTAGAACCAACGGCCCCTGGGGAAGAAAAATCCCCAAACTCCAACCCATGACTCCTGCAGCAGTCACTTCCGTCCCCATCACTATCCAAAGCCAGGCCTCTGGAGGGGACGCATTAGGGTGTCCCTGCCTGTGGGGGCAGCTGGGAGCCCACTCCGTTGGGCCCCTTTCTCCCAGCTCCTCCAAGACCTACCGCGTGGTGCTGGGCCGGCACAAGCTCTCCACGGAGGAGTCGGGCTCGCTGGCTGTCAAGGTCTCCAAGCTCGTGGTGCACGAGAAGTGGGACTCCAACCAGCTTGCCAAAGGGTACGTCTGGGTGCACTTGGAGGGTGAGGTTGGCAAGGGAACAGACAGGGGTCTCGCGGAGGCAGGGGGCTCAACCCCACCCCCTCCTTTCTGCCTCTGTCGGGAGGCAGAAGGAGCTCTGACTCTTAGACGTGGAGCCAGCCCCAGAGGTCCCCGGGGTGGGGGTGTGACCTGGGAAGGGAGAAGCAAAGACTGCTAGAGTGACCTGGGTTTCTGGCCGCCTGGCCAGCCCAGACCCTCACTGACCATGCCGCTCCTCCGTGCCAAGCCTTGGAGACCCAGGGATGCTGCTGCAGACCCCACGACTGTCAGGGGAGGAGGGCACAGTCTCTCCGCCTTCCCCTCCCGGCGAGGCCTCGGTCCTGCCTGTCAGGGCAGCCCGGGGGTCATGTCCACAGAAAGATGACAAGGGTCTCAGAGCTCTCCAAGGCCCCACAGGGCATGGAAAGTCAACCCCCTCTTCATGCTCGGCCTCTTCACTGACCCAGGAATGACATTGCCCTGCTCAAACTGGCTTCGTCTGTCTCCCTGAGCGACAAGATCCAGCTGGCCTGCCTCCCACCTGCTGGCACCATTCTCCCCAACAACTACCCCTGCTATGTCACCGGCTGGGGAACGCTGCAGAGTAAGTGGGGGCCAGGAGCGAAAGGAGGCAATGTCGCCCCTGTCCATCCAGGGCCTCTCGCTGCCCCGGAGAGACCACAGGGCATAGACTGGTAAGTCTGCCTGGATTCAAATCCTAGCTCTCCCGCTTAATAGCTGTGTGACCTTGGGCACATTAGGTAGCTTCTCTGTGACACAGTCCTCATCTGTAAAATGGGATGATCATAGCACCTACATCACAGCGTTGTCGAGATGGTTGAAGGAGTGCTCCCATGGAGGCTCTTAGACCAGTGCCTGGCACATCGTAACTGTCAGGTGTCAGTTGTCACGATGCTTGTGATGGAATGAGACTTATACAGACCACATGACATCTTCCGTATGGCCCAAGGCCAGAGTCCAGGACAGCATTTACTCTGTGACCTCAGGCTTCTGGAGCTCCACAAGGTCCCTGGAGACCTCGCCAGACCCTGCACTCCTCATATCAAAAGCTGTCCCATGTGCCACTAACCAATCAACTGCACAGTAGTATAGAGAAACAGTATAGACAAACATGGCTGCTCCCATGGCAACCCCGCGGATGGGAGAGAGTAACAGGGGCCAGAAAGAAGAGGCTACAGCCCGAGCAACAGTGAGACCCTGTTTGTACCAAAAATAGGAAAATTAGCCAGGTATGGTGCTGTGCGCCTGTATTCCCACGTACTCCGGAAGCTGAGGCAAGAGGATCGCTTGAGCCTAGGAGTTTGAGGTTGCTGTGAGCTATGATCACACCACCACCCTCCCACCTGGATGACAGGGAAAGACCCTGTCTCAGAAAAAAAAAAAAAAGAGCTAGACAGAAAGCCCAGCAGGTGTCCACTACTTCCCTTTTTCTCAGGAGTCCCTTTGTCGCCGTAATGCTCTCTCTCTTGTCATTCAGCCAACGGGGATACTCCTGACATCCTGCAACAGGGCCGCTTGCTGGTCGTGGACTATGCCACGTGCTCCGGCTCCGGCTGGTGGGGCAGCACCGTGAAGAACAACATGATCTGCGCTGGGGGTGACGGCGTGACCTCCAGCTGCAATGTGAGTACCACACCAAGTGTGGCTGCAGATGAGGAAAGGCTCTAGGAGTCCTGGGGTCTGTCCTCCTGCCTCCTGGCAGAAGCACCCAGAAATAGCTCCAGACATGTCCCCCTGACCTTTGATCTTGTCGCCTCAAAAAGGAATTGCTGTAGGGGGACTTTGTCCCATAGTGCAAAGTGGGACGGAGTGGCACGGAGTAGAAGTAGCTCCACACCTTGGAGATCACACTGTAGCCCACACTCTCTGCCCACATAGACAACCCCTGCCCCCAGGAAATTCCCTCACGGTGGAAGGAAATGGCCCCAGCAGCAGTTAGGGGCCTGGTGGCCTAACTCCGGGACGTGTCCTCAGCTCCTTCACTAACTGCCTGTACAGCCTGGCGGGTCCCAACCTCCAAGACTCCAGGTCCCCCCTCGGTGGCCGGGAGCACTGACAGCGCTCCTAGGCGAACCTCACCTCCTCACCGAGATGAGGCACAGAAAGTGCTCAGCCCGGCGCTGGGCGCACAGAAAGAAGGAATGTCAGCGCTTGTCGGGATGGTGGCACCACTTTGAGCTGTGACCGGGGCTGGCTTCAGAGGGCAGAGCCCCCGCAGTAGCACAACAGACATGCCATGAGCACAAGGGTTCTAATGCGCGACCTTCCTCAGGGGGACTCCGGGGGGCCGCTGAACTGCAAGGCAGACAACGGCCAGTGGGAAGCGCATGGCGTGGTCAGCTTCGGGTCCAGCCTTGGCTGCAGCCACTACCACAAGCCGTCGGTCTTCACACGGGTCTCCAACTACATCTCCTGGATCGAGTCGGTAAGAACCACACGAGCCCTGAGCCCACGGGCACTGCTCTGCTCACCTGCCCCAGGAGGTGTAGGCAGGACCCCCCGCAAAGTTTCTGCGTGGGCAAAGTTGAGTGAAAAGGAACAGGGGAGTGGCCTTGTCCACAGAGGTTGAGAACAAAGGATTCTTCTCAGGCATTAAGAGTGAGTTCCTTAGGATTCGTGGGATATTTCAGTTTTGCTTCTCCGTGTGTAGGCACAGACCCCGCCAGCCAGTGCTAGAAACACTCGGATTCATCTGCAAAGCCCAGTTAATCATTGGAAATCAATCCACGGCCACTCTTCCCAGTTGGTTCGGGGCTGAGGTTTCTGGGACGCAGGACTTGCAGCTGTAGACGGGGACAGTCCAGGCACACGGGGCTGAGGTGGTCCCCTGTTCTTGTGGATCTGAACTCAGCTGTCCCCTACGAGTTTCCACACCAGCTCCATTTCTATATTTTTGAACAATGAACACACATTTGTTTACAATAACTATAAAATTATTTATTAAAAAAATAATAGCAATCACCAACCAGTATTACGGAGCAGCCACGGATACAGCAGCTGTGAGCGGAAGCAGAAGAGGAAGCGTCATCACGAGAAAGGGGGACCTGGGGCAGGGCGGGGGCTCTGAGCCCAGTGATGGACGCAGGAAGGGAAGAGGAGGACGCTCTATTCAATTGGGGGCACTTTCTTAACCACCCCTGGCATTGCCACCACCTCAGTTTGCTCTTCTGTAAAATGGGACTCGACCTAGACCAGGGCTCCTCCACATTCTTAGGAGCCAGAGCAAGTGAGAGTCGCGGCCTTTGTGGCAGAGCCCCCGACACAGGGGAAAGCTGGCATCTGACTGCTTAGGTTTAACTTGCAGAGAACTGTTAGAATGAATTCAGCTGACACTCATGAAACCAAATATGAACCTGCAGCCACAAGCACGTGGTCACAGCAGGAAAACTGCCCTGTCAGAACACGCAGGTGGTCATTTCCCGGTTGCCGATGAACACCTGCCAGCTCCTCGTTCACTGCTCTGTCTGCGCCATTTCTTTGCCCGCACGTGCTCACAGGCATCAGAGATTCCAGAAAAGTTTGTTGGAGAAAAATGGAAAATCAAAAAAACAGTGGGCATTAATTAGCTTTTGTTTTTGGTTTTTTTTGGTAAACTGGGCGAAAGCCATGATTTCATTTGAGCAGACGGAAGTCTGAGTCCAGCTGCTGAGGTCCCACCAGCGTTTCAAAGGAGACTGGCCTGGGTGCTGAGGGGCCTTTTCCCAGCCAATCCCAGGACCCCTTTCCAGCCCCAGCTGCTGCGTGAGTCTCCGTGCAGCTGGTCCCCGCAGTACCTTCAGGGCTCAAAGCAGGGGCCAGGGGCAATTGTCCTGACTCTTTGTCCCGGCGTCAGCTGCTCCCAGCAACACACACAGGCACGACAGAGCAGGCCAGACCCTAAAGCGTGGCCGGACAGCAGCAGGGATCAGCCGGGAAAGCGAGCCTTCCAAGGCACTGGGCAGAGGTCCTGCAGTCATGGGACAGCAGCCAAGGCAGGCACAGATGCCCGGGAACGGGTTCCGGAAGTGGAAGAGCCAAGCACCCAGCTGTCCTCGGGTCGGGGTAGCCCCCGGCAGCTGCAGAGGGCCTGATGAAACCTTGCAGTGGTCCCAGCCCAGGCACACACGGTGTGCAGCCTGGAGTCACACACAGCTGCAGCCTGCGGGTGCTTGGGAGAAACCCAGACAGGTGACAACCCAAGGTCAGGAAGCTGCCAACAAAAGATCTGAGCAGAGAAGCTTCAGGAGGAGACACATGGCCAACCAAGGGCATTCATCCTTTCAACAGATGTCTCCTGAATGACAGCAACACAAGGACCTTCAGCAATCACTAGCTTTATTTTTTTTAGAAGATAATACACACTGTTTGTAAAAATATTAAAAGAATATATCGTTTCACATCCACAATTCCACTCTCCAGAGCTGTCACTGTTAACAGCTCAGGTGTGGTCTTCTGGATGGTGCGTGCACGTATAAACTGCTACGTATGTACACAGATACATGCTGTCTTCTCACCAAGATACAGTCCTACTCTCCATCCGGTCCTGCCACTTGCTTTTTCACTTAGCACCCTCTCACATTTTACATGTCGTACATACATCTGCGTCATTCTTTCGAACAGCCAGATAATGCTTCGTATTGTGAATATAATGATGGAAGCTTTCACCTGTTGCCTATGTTCGACACAGAGCTCAAGGGAACATCCTTGCGCATAATTCTTGCACAGGGGTCTGAGTGTCGGTGCTATGGCAGCTGCACTGGATCGTGAACTTGGCGAGTGAAAATGTTTAGCAGATACTGCTGAACAGACTCTGAAACCAGGTTACGGCCCCACCCGCAGTGCTAACAGTACCTTGCAAACAGCAGTTTTGATCAAGAAACAAGTGAAATCTGAAAGTATGCCCATCTGCACATTTGGCTTGTAATTTTTAGGGGTTCACAGTCCCCCACCATGAAGCCCAAAAAGGATCCAAGCTAAGACCCCCTTTACAGGAAGACCCTGAAAAGCCGTGATCACATCTTTCTCTCCCAAACATCATCAGAACTCCTCAGGCAGGAGCTACCCCAGCGCAGGCTGCCCGGGATTCACATGAGTAGCGGAGCCTGGAAGGGCAAAGACAGGAAACTGCCGGGCGCAGCACTGCTGTTTGGTTAACTTGATTATTTTGTGTGCACCCTGCAGGTGATGGAAAATAACTAACCAAAAGAAGTCTGCACACTGTTTCAGACTTGGAAAGGTCACACAAAGAAAATGATATTATAATAAAGTAACAACTACACGAATCACATCTTGGTGAGACTTTTATTAGCAAATCATCTAACATCCAGGGCCCTAGGAACAAGAAACAGGCTGAGGTCAGGCAGCTTAAAAGAACCCCAGGGATGGGGCCTTCTCTGGGGAAGCCCAGCATCTCGCCATTGCACACCACACTCACACTGCAGTCCGGGGGGGGCCTTGGCAAGCAAGGCACATGGCAGGCATAGGCTGGGACTCAGGAGACCCGGGTTCCAGCCAGGTCTCTCCACTGGATAACTGTGTTCCCTGGGACAAGAGACTTACCCTCCCTGAGCACACGGTTCCCACCCTAGTTGCCCCTCTGAGATGGGACAGGGACCAAGTGAAATAAGGTATGGGGAAATGAGGCCAGGTTCAGTGGCATGCGCCTGCACTCTCAGCTACTTTGGATGCTGAGGCAGGAGGATCACTTGAGCCCAGGAGTTTGAGGCCAACCTGAGCAACATAGCAAGACCCCCAAAGACACGGGGAAATGTTTTGAAAAAAAACAAGTCTCCTTTACATGGAAGAACAAAAGGTTCAAGCAAAATGAGGAGGAAAATAGGCAAAGAGAGTCTGTATTTGCCCAAGATTTATTTGTTAAGAATAATGCAATACAGAAAAAATTAACAACTTTTAAAACTTCATTTAGAATTCACAGATTCTAGCTGTTCGGACTCTAGAAGCTCCCAGCTTGCCGATCTAAGAGAGATCAGCAAAACTCTCTGCAGATCATTGTTTCCTGAGTGGGGGCACTTTTGTCCCCCAGGGCATATTTGGCAACGTCTGGAGATATTTTTGTTGCCACTACTGGGGGACAGGTGCTGCTGGCATGGAGTGGGTGGAGGCCAGGGATGGCGCAAAACATCCTACAACACACAGGATAGCCCCCCACGTCACAGTGGGGGGTTAATCCCCGTCTAGAGAAAACACAGGGCTCGCAGGCCACGGTCACTAGCCCAGGACCAGCCACTGGTGAAGAGGCCGCTTGGTATCCATGGCATTCTTCTGTCCCTCTTCCGCCACGGCTCAGCGTGTGTGTCCCGTCTGGAAGCTACTAAGAGCCTGGCACAACAGGGAAAGATCAGACCCTGTACAGGATGCACGTCCCTGAGTCGTAGGGAAGTCCAGGCCTCAGCCACCACCGGGCCTAGTGAAGGAAGGTTCTGGAGCACGAGGTAAGGCCGGGTGAGGGGTCCAGGCCTCACTGTGTTTTAAAGAAAAGTTTTTTCCGGAGGAAATTAAAACAACCAGGCATCTGTTTGTAAATCCCTTTCTCCGAAACAGCGTTAGCAACCTGTGAAAACATGACCGCAGGGAGGTCTGTGAGTTCAGTTCTCTGGAGTGAAGGACAAATTCAAAAGAGGGGCTGGGGGGGATGTCCACTAAACCCACACTTGACACACAGCTCTGACTGCACCCTTGCCCAGGAGATTTAATGAACAAGCACCTCAAATATAAGTTTAAAAAACTCAAATTTCAAAATTCACCATGTTCAAATCAGAGTGAAATGTGAATACCCACCCCAGCTCTGCTCTGCAACGCGCGGGGACCAGCTCCTCCCACGGGAGCAAGGGGTGGTCCCAGCCCTCGCGCAGAGCAGCAGGGACCCCATGTGCTACTTCCCGAAGGTAGCCAGGAGGTCTGGGACCCTGGGAGGAAGCAACTGCTCTGAGCGGGGTTTCCGTGGAGTGTGTTGGCCCTACCAGGCCACCCTTCCCCGTCTGTAGCCTCCCTGGAGCCTCTTGAGAAATGAATGTACTAAAGAGGTATTGGTTTTTTGGTGGTTTTTTTTTTTTTAGATAGAGTCTTACTCTGTCACCCTGGGTAGAGTACAGTGGCATCATCACAGCTCACAGCAACCTCCAAGTCCTGGGCTCAGGCAATCCTCTTGGCTCAGCCTCCCAAGTAGCTGGGACTACAGGTGTGAACCACGACACCAGGCTAATTTTTCTATTTTTAGTAGAGACGGGGTCTCATTCTTGCTCAGGCTGGTCTCAAACTCCTGACCACAAGCGATCCTCCTGCCTCGGCCTCCCAGAGTGCTAGGATTACAGGCGTGAGCCACCGCGCCCAGCCCTAAAGAGGGATTTGGGATTCTTGCGGGACCAGAGGAGAAGACTATAGAGGAGCAACAGGTGCAGGGAGGGGCCCCATGACCCACCCTCGGGGGTGCCAGGCTCTAGCCAGTGAGCCACCCACCCTGGCACTGGGGACAGGCTCCATCAGTGGGAGAGCTGCAGGTGTCAGCCTGGGAACCTCAGAGGACACAGGGAGGGCAGCCCCTTGAATAAAAGGCAAACGTCACCACTGGTAGCAACGTCTCTCATAAAGAGAAACAAAAGCACGGACTCACGGCAAGCCAGGACTCAGAAGCAGAGGGGGTCCTACCGCCTTTTACCTTTGGTTTGGGCCTGGTGCCTGCTCGCCCCCCGCCACCTTGCCCTGAGAAGGGCACCTTCCCCCCACCAGGAGCCCCCTCCCCTTCGAGGCGGGAGGCAGCGCTCACCCTGAGCAGCAGGGACTGCAGGTCCTCCGAGTGAGCCCACTGCTCAAAGGTGCTGTCCAGGGTCTCCACGTACCAGGAGCCGCTCTTGGGATCCCTCCAGGAGACAAAACCTTCAGAGGGAGGAAGGCTGAACTTTGCTGGAGAGCCACCCTCCCCTACCATGCACGCAGTCTCGGGGACCTCCCCACTTGGACCCGTTCACACATCCTGCAGGAGCAGCCTCACCCCTGCGGCTCTGCCCCTCGTGATCTCGTTTCATCTTCAAGACCCCTCCCGCCTCGGCTAGGATTCCCGCCTTCCTGACAAGGAAGCCAGCCTCAGAGAAGTGAAGGGACTCACCCAAGGGATAAGAAGGGAAGGAAACTACCTCCTGTGGCACCTGCCGTGTGCCGTCACCGCTCAGTGAGGAGCCAGCCCTCTGTTTAATCTCCCATGACAACTCCCCAGGTGCAATTATTATTCCCATTCGAAAGCTGAGAAGGCTGAGGCAGGGTGAGGCGGTGAGGGCGTGTGCCCTACCGTGCATCCCCCCCCTTCAGCCTGAGCTGAGGCTAAGAGAGGAGAAGTCCCTTGCTCAGGGTTACACAGGTGGCAAGAGGCAGAAGCAGGGCTCACGCCCAGGTGTTTTCTTTCAGAGCACAGCTGCTTCCAGGGCGGACGGGAACCCACTGGCTGGGACGACGAGCGCCCCTGCTGTGCTCACCTGGAAAGGTGGAATAGGACACAAAGATGTCACTGGGGGTGGGCAGACTGGACACCGCATCCGGCTGGTCAGTGGTCCCAGAGCCCTCCTGGAACGGGGTGGCGTCTGTCTCCGGGTTACTGCCAGAGGCCCTGTCTTCAAGGGAAGCGGAGGCCACCTCAAACCCGTGATCTTTCTGCCCTGCGGGAAGCAAACACAAACACCGCTTGCCACGGAAACTCACAGAGCGGGGCTCTCGCCTCACTTCTTGGTCCATCCACCCTGCCCCCAGCCAAGACCGCTGATTCCCTCTCAAGCCGGGGTCCCAGTGCTGGGCCACACAGCAGCAAACAGAAACTTTACTTTTTTCTACAATAAATCATGTTCATAAGGTCAAATTTGGGGGAAGAAAGGGGAATCCAGAAATTTTAAAAACTGCTATAAAAATAGGCCGAGAAGGGAAGGAATGTGGGCACGGGCAGTGTGGCTGGGCCTTCCGGCCCCGCAGGGCGGGCGTCGGGGTTTCACTTCCAAGGTGGATCTGCAGGGAAGTGGCCGAGTCACCGCCGAGGTGATGGAGCAGCTGGAGCGTCTAGCGCTCATGGACTTCGGCAGCCGCGAGGCGGTGGCGCGGCTGGAGAAAGCCATCGCCTTCGCCTACCGGCTCCACGCCGTGCACACGGACGGGGTGGAACCCATGGAGTCCGTACTGGAGGACAGATGTCTATACTTGAGATCCGACAATGCAGTTGAAGGCAACTGTGCTGAAGAACTACTACAAAACTCTCATTGTGTTGTGGAAGAGTATTTTGTGGCCCTCCCCCCAGGTAATATCTCTTTGCCAAAGCTGGATGAACAAGAGCCCTTCCTGCACAGCTGAGTAGTTATTCTGGGAAGGGGGTACTCTGGATACATGAAAGCGCAATAATGGTTTTGTTATTGTGAACACTAACGTTCCCACTTTTGGTCACCTAAAAAAATGGAGGCTCAAGCATTTCTTAGTAACTGACTCTTCTGAAGACAGATTGGGAAAGAGGTAGCCAAAACAAGGCAATGAGTTCCTGATGCTAATGGAAATAAAAGGAAAGAGCAAAAGTCAGTTTCCAAGGAAACGGTCAAGTATTCACTTAACAGACCTGTTCAGTATGGAAGTCATTGTCTTCCTTTATCCCCCCCCCAAAAAGACTGTCTACCAAAATGCATAAAGGTGAATTTTCTTTAAAAAAAAAAAAAATAGGTTATAGGATATACACCTAAAATAATGGAAAACAGGTTTCAAACAAAAACTTATGCACAGGTGTGCACGGCAGCACCATTCACAATAGCCGAAAGGTGGAAACAACCCAGCGTCCATCAAAACATGAATGAACAAAGTAAACATGGTCTATCCAGCGAAGGAACATTACCCAGCCTTAAAAAGGACTGCAACAGCGATACCTGCTACTGCGACACGATGAACCTGGAAGCACTGTGCTGAGAACAGAAGCCGTCATAAAAGGCCACATGATACGTGATGCCATTTATATGAAATATCCAGAACAGGCAAATCCATAGAGGATTTCCCACGGGTTATTACGAAGCCTTCTTCAAACTCCCAGTTTGTGACACAGAGGCAGACACGCGTACATCCACGGGGCACCCTGGGGCGCAGAGCATCAACACAGACACCAAGGAAAGACACAGGGAAGGAGAAGATGGGTCCTTCTCTCTCAGGTGCTAAAAGCTCAGAGTGAATAAACTGTGCCCTCAAGTTACACTGAGATTTGGATTAAAGGGGAAAAAAAGCCATATAAGGTAGACATCAACGGAATATGAAAATAGAAAAATAGAGCAAAATCAATGAAACCAAAAGTCGGTTCTTCAAAAAGATCAACGAAATTAGCAAACCTCTAGCTAGATGGACTAAGAAGAGAAAAGACTCACATTACTAAAATCAGAAACGACGGTGGGGACATTACTACCGATTCCACAGAAATGAAAAAGGAACATGAGAGTACTGTGAACCACGGTACGCCAACAAATGGGATGAAACCTAGATGAAATGGATGAGCTCCTAGAAACACAAAGTCCAAGACTAAGTCACAAAGAAATAGAAAATCTAAACAGACTTAGAACTAGAAAGGAGACTCAGTCAGTAATAAAAAATCTCTCTGGCTGGGTGTGATGTCTCACACCTGTAATTCTAGCACTTTAGGAGGCAGAGGCAGGAGAATCGCTTGAGGTCAGGAGTTCAAGACCAGCCTGAGTAAGAGCCAGACACTGTCTTTACAAAAAATAGAAAAATTAGCCGGGTGTGGTGGTGTGCACCTGTGGTCCCCTACTCGGGAGGCTGAGGAAGGAGGATCGCTTGAGCCCAGGAGTTTGAGGTTGCTGTGAGCTAGGCTGATGCCACGGCACTCTAGCCCGGGCAACAGAGTGAGACTCTGTCTCAAAAAAAGAAAAAGAAAAAGGCAGAGGGCAGAGTTAAGTGGTCCAGAGGGTCCCTTAGGGAAACACTTCTGGAGAAGGTGACAATGACCCAGGCTCTGATGCGAGAGAACAGGGAGAACAGTCCTGGTGGGACAGACGGCACACGTCAGGCTGCAGAGGTAGCAGGTTGGTGTGGCTGGATCGATGTGTTGGAGGGAGGGCACGGTTCACACAGGGAGCTGGGGGCCCATCTGCAGGGGACAGAGATGGTTCTGGCAACCCCATAATAATAACATCTACTGGCCTCTCACTCCACACAGCTAAAGCTCCGGAGCTGCTGGCAATCTGCATCCTCTCGGATAACGTGCAGGGGAGCAGGCCTCTGCCCCGGAGTTTTTGCCTCTCACCCACCCCGTTGCTTCCCCCGGAGACCCCCAGCCTGCAACGTGGGGCCTCTCATATCTGCAAAAGCCATACTCGTCTCTGGCTTTCTCAGTTCATCGCTGCTGGCTGTGTTCTTGGTGGAGATTCTGGAATCTGCCCCGGGTGTCTGTGCGGCAGCAGAGGCAGGACGCCCGGGACGTGAGTGGGGGACTGTGTCTGGTGTGCCTGGGCAGCCTGCTGCAGCAGCGGCAGGGGGCCCTGGAGTGGGGGTGCCACCAGAATGGCCCAAGGAAACAGGGGTGAGCAGAGAGACCGCCTGCCAAAAACGGAGAGCAGACACCGGGATCACAGAGGGGGCGTGGGGAAAGGGCAAGAGCGGGCCAGACGGGGGATGCTACTGCACCTCCATTCCTGCGTCACCCCATCCTGCAAATCTGACGCGAAGGCCCAGCCTGCAGGGCGACGCATCTTGTGCACAGCTTGGTTCTTAGACAGCCTCGTTAACGCAAAACTCCCCGCAAGGCAAGACTCACTTCCCCGTGAGAATAAATACGCAGTGGGAGGAGGCGGTGTTCCCGCCGCACATGAAGTCACAACCACCGCAGCACACTGCTGTTGCTTTCTGCCTTCTCCGCGTGACCTCTAAAATTCGCAAGAGGAGTCACCCCAAAATTGACAGCTCGGCCTCACAGAGGCGGCCACGTGCCTTCGGCCAAGTCTGTCCTGCTGTTTTGTGCTGTATCACGCTGACATCCCACACCAAAATTAATGACTTTGAGGCATGTTTTTCCAGCCCTGGTGCTGTGCTACCTCCTAATGAAGGGAAGGATGTGTTGCGGGATTTTTAAATTGTTTTAAATTATTACAACAGTGAGTGTTAAAATAGCAATACAAGAGTCACCAAAATGCAGGGCAGGTGCGCTGACACACATAAACAGGACACCCGCCAGACAGTGGCAGAGAACAGGACTTATCTGTGTATTTCTGTTCTCAGCTGACGTGGCGCCACCATGTGGCAACAGCGATAAACACCAGGTCACGCAGCCTGCCAGGGGCAAAGCAGGGGCCAGAACTCCAAAGGGGGCATCTTACTCACTGCATTCCAGAGCTTGGAAGTCTTGTCGTTCCCAGTAAGTTTTCTTTTGTTTTGTTTTAATGGCAGGAATCCAAATTATTTCCAAATTCTGTTCAGAGATATTTTTATATGGTTCTACTTCAAATTCAAAAATTAGAATCCGCATGAGATGCAGGCAGTCTGTGAGCTCCGTGCCAGGCTGGGGCCCGGCTGGGGGCAGCAGACCTAGCTCCGCCCGCAGAGCTGACCAGGGATGAGGCCACCCCAATCCAAGGAGAAAGTGCTATGGCAGCAGAAGAACAGGGCCTGCAAGATCACAGGGGCCAGCTAACCTTGACCTTGTACAAGGAAGGGGGTGTTTAGAGACTTCCTAGAGACAGTGACAATAAGTTGTAACTAAAGATGGATGATTCAGAGGTAGCAGGGGACAAGGCAGAGGAACAAGGAAGAGCCTGCGACATCCTGGGAAGACTGAGCCGTGCTGGGGGGCGGGGGACAAAAGTGGCAGGGGCCTGTCATCAAAGGCCTATAGGCCCCGCTAAGGAGTCCAAAGAGTGACACTGCAGCCATGCACATGACAAAGGTCCTCCTTGCTGCTGAGAATGCATGGGGGAGGGGTGCACAAGACGGGCTAACTGTCCAGAAGGCGGGTACCCCGCCTACCTTCATTCGTGACCCCTTGCCCTCTCCACCTTTCAGTTGATTCACATGGGAGAGGGGCCACAGGCCTCAGAGTGAGAGCATCACTCGACCACGCATTTTGGATAAGAAAAAAGGTGAGTTAGAGCAGGACGTCCACAACCCCCAGGAGCAGCCGCCTCCCCCTTCCTGATGCTGGCATGCCGAGGTAACTGCGCTGGCGACAGGGGAGTAGGGGGCACTGCGTCTGCCGGGATGGGGGAATGGGGGCTGTCTGGGTTTTCAGCTAATAAAATAAACCAGGCATTGTACACTAATAGTGCACTGGATATCGTCATGGTAACGCCGCCAGGTGGGTTCTGTTATTCTCCCCATTTGCCAGGATTTCTAGAGGTTGACTGGCCCAGGACCGTATAATACAATGAGTGAGTAGCCAATCCAGGGTTGAATGAAGTGTCCTCAGTCGCTTGTGGCCAAGATGTGGGGGTGGGTCATGACAGTGACTTACTATAGCTCATGTCAAATTATACATTTCAGGGACCCGAGACCCTGTCTTCCCTCTATCCCCAGCACCTAACACACAGCCTAGTGTAGAAGCAGGTGCTCGATAAACACTTACTGGATGAATCACGTGACCAGAGCCTGCTCTCCTAGACGGGCCCCACCCTACCCTGCCAGTGTGGAACAGTGTGGGACAGTAGGAAAGGCACAGAAGAAATATACCACAGGCGCCCATGTCACAGGCTGTCAGCATACGGTGTCCCCTGCACTAGCTGGACATTTCTGTGGGATAACAATGCCCACTTCCCTGGCAGATCAGGCTACAGGGCAAGGACCCGATACACCTTTCTAATGTTCCAGCCCCTGGAGAGCCCAGGCCACAGGGGACTCCCTGGGACAGAACTTCTAGTGTTTCCAATATTCCTGTCATGACCCACCAGCCAGGAAACCCAATGTTTCTCTCTCTTTTTTTATTTTGCAAGAAAATCAGGTAACAGTAAGTAGGGGTTAGGTTTAAAATCAGGGCATACGGCAAAACTACAAATAATCCTTAAACTAGTCCTCAAATGCCCTGGACCCGGGGCCTTGGGAATTCCCACAATTAAACTCTTTAGTCTCTCCTTGCGGTTCGGCTACGGCCTCCCTTTCTCTGTGACGGCGGAAAAGGCGTGGAGTTGATGGAGGTTGCGGAATGACGACAAGGAAATTAAAGAGGGTTTTTTCCTCTCTCCTCTGCTTGGAGTATGTCTGTGCCAAGTGTCTGGAGCGGAGGCTGCCAGTGACAGGTGCCCACGGTGCTGCTGCGCCATGACTCCAACCTCTGGAGCGCGGACAGGGCCGCGGCCTGCTCCAGTGAGGTGGAGGTGCTGCCACGGCGGGACCCTCCGACTGCCCAGAGAGAGCCCGAGGACTCTGAGGGGCTGGGCGAGAAGGAAGCAGGCGGAGGCTCCTTCCCCACCAGATCTGCCCGCCAGGAGGTCGAGGAGCTGCTTACCCCCGCCACAGGCCTGGATGAAAAAGAGCTTGGGCTTCCCTCCCAGGCTGGGGCAGCCAGTCCCGTTGAAGATGTTCACGATTCTCTCGATGGACACAGGACATCCGTCTGTGCCGTAGACGGCCCCTGGGAACTGGAGGTGGCTGGCCTAAAAGACCAAGAACCCCGGTTACAAAGTCAAGAAGAGAGGGTAGGAAGGAATCCAACAGACTGTTCAGAGGTTTTGTGAGGTGGGACCAAGTACTCAGAAGGCCCCAGCCAGGCGCATGAGGCAGATTTAGACAGAACAGGTTGGCTCCGGAAGGGCCATGGTCAGCATCTATTCCAGGTGTCTCACAAGCACGTGCCTCTAGGGGCCTGGTGGCCCAGTTGGAGCACGCCGCCAGCTTCAGCTAGATCAGTGGTTCTCAGAGTGTGGCCCCTGGGCCAGCAGCATCAGTATCACTTGGGAACTTGTAAGAAATGTAATTCCTGGGCCCCAACCCGACCTCCGAAATCAGCAATCCAGGAACCTCTGACGCAGGAGGGCACGGCCCACTCCTCAGAGCACCAGATGGCTCCTGAGAAAAAAACAGGAGGTGGACAGGGCCCCACGACTCCACAGCTCTTTCCCACAAAGCCGAGGGTGTTCTGGACACAGGAAGGGACGGGCTCCTGCACAGCCTCTCGGCACAGCCTGTACCCGCAGAGCAGGGCAGAGCGGAGGGGGCCTCCTACCTGACAGCCGTGGGAGAGGATGACCACCACGCAGCAGTCCAGAGCGCTGTGGTCCCGCCGGGCCAGCTCCATCAAAGCCAGGACCATTTTCTACGAGGGAAGGCATCAGTGAGCCGGAAGCACGGACAGATCTCCAGGCAGTGAGAGGGCCCAGCCCAAAGGCCTGGGGACAACACTTCCTCGGCTCCCAGGGGCCGGTACTGAAGCAAAGACAGTCACAACGGTACTAAGGGCCACCATTTGCTATGCTTGGGCACTGTTCACCTAAACCCCTGACAAGGTGGGTATTATCCTACTTTCTGGACACAGAAACTGAGGCACAGGAGCTCACCCAGCAGGTAGCCGGGAGAGCCAGTCCTTAAGCCCAGGCTGCGCTGAGTCTGAAGCTTGACCCTGTAACCACCGGGCCAGTCTGCCCCGTTGCAGTCCTACAGATGTAAGGGCTCGCCTGGACAGTCAGCTGGCTTTCGGGGTCCCTTACAGGGCCGCGTCCCCACCAGCCCCCACAGGCAGTGACGGTACCTTGGCGGTCAGGTCGCACCTCACCTCCACCGCAAAATGCAGCAAGGAGAAGCGGCGCCGCAACTTGTCACAGTCGGTGTTGGAGCCGGCGCGGGTGCTGTGCCCCGAGTCTGGGCAGAAGTTCACATTGTTGATGATGAGGCAATGGCCACAGGGGTCCGCGTTCAGGACGTACGCCTGCCGGGCGCAGGGACCAACATAAACTCACGGCCTCAGCGCACTCCCCAGGAGGCCACCCGTGGTTCTCACTTATGTGGTTAACAGTCTGGAGAGACGGGGCAGGCGGGAGAGAACCACCCGCAGGACAGACGGGTAGGGACCGGCAGTTCGGCTAAACTCTGGAGAGAAGAGTCGCTCCTAGTATTCAGGGATGGGAGCTGCCAGCTTGGGAATCCAACAACTCAAACATTCACCCCGAAAGGACCTTACAGGTCACCTAGCGCAGGGCGCACCTGAGAACTTGTGCTCAGGCCCCCCCACAACCGAGCGTCTGAGGCTGCTCCTTCCCGAAGCGCCTTCCCCATGTAATTCTCTTCCATGGAAGCCTGTTCTTTTTGTTCAGGGCACGTATCACTGTTTGTGTTTATTAAATATGTATTCATTTGCCTAACTTCTCTGTCCCCTGCTAGACTGATGGCTCTTCCCCAGGGAATCCCAGCAGAGCCCAGGGCGCACAGGAGCCACACAATGAATGCTTGTGATGAGACAGTGGTGACTTGGGATGGGGGTACACAGCCGAGCCTGTGGCCTGCCCCTCCTGAGGTCTGCCCCCTGCCTTCACACGTGAGGAAGAGCAGGGTTGAGCAAGCTATGTCGGCAAGTGCTGGGCAGGGGCAGTGAGCCAGGAAGGCTGGGACTGGAATCCTACTCCCCAGCCATGCCGGGTTCCCTGGGCTCCCGACACAGCTGCAGGGAAGGCCCTGGCCAGTGGAGAGGGAAGGGTCCAGAGCCCAAGCAACTGGCCCCAAATCACACGAAGACTCACCAAATCTGCATTTCCCCTCAGTGTCTCGGGAGCACCTGGAGAGACAGAGAAAGAGGGAAACGTGAATGTCACAGTCCAACAAGGGAGGGGCAAGGGACTCTGTGAGGACAGCCCCCACAAACACAGAGGGGAGCAGGAACGTGGGGACCCTCAGGCTTTGCTAGTGGGAGAATCAAGCAGCAAAGCCACCCTGGATATCTGTCAACAGTTCTAATAAAGTTAAACACACACCTCCCCTCTGACTAGGAAGTCTACCCTCAGATATATGTCCAAGAGAAATGAGTATATGTGGGTACAAAATATTAGGGAATTAGTCAAGAATGGTCACTGAGGCCTTATTCAGCATGCCCCAATCTGGAAACAACCAATCCAACACAAGTTGATGGGTAGGTAAGTTGTGATACAGCCATACAAGGGAACACCACACAGCCCAAAAAGGAACAAGCTACTAATTCATGCAACGCTGTTGATAACCTTGAAAACATTATGCTGCGTAAAATCCAGACGCAGAAGAGTGTAGACAAGTGTGATTCCATTCATGTGAAACTCCAGAACAGAAAGGGGTAAGGGAAGTTCCAGGGGAGCAGATGCTGGCTGACTCCAGCAGAGTCCACGGGGCCCAGCACCCAGTAGGTCTTCAGGAAATATTTGCAGAATGAATAAAGATCGTCACTTTCCTTTAATGTCAAAGAGTTTTCATTTCACTTAGCAAGAACTTAACTGGCCACCAGCCTATAATGTCATCAGACATTTCTTCTTTTTTAAACAAGAACACAGTGGCTACCTCCAGGTTGTGGTGAAACCTATACTCAAGTTCCAACGACAGTGCCACTCCTTGCTTAGAGCGGGTCTGGACCTCTTGCTGGGAACCATTCTCTTGCCAGTTTAGAAGCCATACCAGAAAAGCACTTACATCCCATTTTTTAATTAGAAATGGTTTTATCTAGACTGAAGACTCCTACAGTTCACAGATTTAATTCTGAGAATGTTTGCTCATTGCCAAAATTCCACTGCACCCCAGAATTGTAACCATTTTCTACTACTGAGGAATTCATTCACTCCCCCATTAGCGCTATCGATGGACAAAACAAAACGGCTGTGGGAGGCGGGGGGAACAGGCTACAGGGGTCTGTGGTGGGAGAAGTCAACAAAGGGGCACCGAGAGAAAGGCAGGGAAGGCATCAGGCAGACGGCACAGCACAGACAGCGAGGCCTGCAAGAGCACGGCATGCTCGGGGACCCTCAAGGAGGATGTCATGGTCAGATACGTGGTGCCTGAGAGCAATTTCTCACAAAACGGTGGCTCCCATGGGGACGACAAAACGCATGGCTAAGTGTACGTGCAGAAAGATCAGTCTTACAGCCTGAGAGTCACTGAGCGTGTGCCCATGTCTCGAACACAAAGAGAAGGGGGAAAGCACATCTTCTCTGCTGCCCGAGGGAGGGAAGGCGTTTCATCCCACTGAACCCACGGCTGGATCTCCCCAAAAGCAACAGCAGGGGAGTATCCACAAGGGAGGGCCCCAAACCATTCCGAGATGGGGTCAACTGTGATTCCAAAGAAAGCAGCAGCAGACGCCAGGGTGCTCAGTGCAGAGCATTTATCAGGGGAACTGAGGCACAGAGTGGGCTGCAGTGATGCTCACGACGGCAGCGAGAGAAAGGGGTGTCCTACCCAGGTACGTCCACAGCAAGGGGGTCAGGGTGTGGCGTTTACAGGAGGGTTAAGGAATATGGCTCAGGGCCGGGGCTAGTTTCTTTCTGGCAGACCTAGATACCTTTGTCAGTGCCTGGGAATGTTCGAGGGCCTGGTTTGGGTTCAAGCCTGCTGGGAAAAACCTGTGGCTGGTTGGGTTACAGAACGGTCAAGGCTCTCTGTGATTCTCAGTCATGACAGAAAGAAACTGGGGGTGCAGGGATATGGGGGACCCTACAGAAGGGCAGATGCCCTAGGACTAGCCCCTCCCCAGCCCTTGGCAATTCAGAAATCATAGAAGGAAGCAGAGCTGACCCACCCAACCAAGTGCCCACTCAACGCGACGCCCCAAAAGTCCTGCCATGCACTGCCACACTTACTCCTCAGAGCAGTCCCCGCGGCAAGTAAGTACCACTGTTTATCCCCACTTGCCAGCGCGGAGTGGGAGGCTCAGGGAGTCTGAGTGGTAACGGAAGGTGGGCACTGCCACCAGCCCCAGAGTGGAGGGGCCAGGGTGCCAGGGAGGGCTAAAGAGCCAACTTCTACTTTCAAGAAAGTTCCAACCCAGGTAAGGCATGAGCCGAGAAAGCCACTGTGATGTTAATATTATGAGTCAATTTGACTGGGTCACAGGGCGTCCAGATACTCGGTTAAGCACTATTTCTGGTTACGTCTATGAGGGCGCTTTGGGATGAGACTGGGAGTTGAATGGGTAGACTGAGTAAAGCAGACAGCCCTCCCCAACGTAGGTGGCCTCATCCAATCCACTGAGGGCCTGAATAGGACAAAAAAGTGGAGGAAGGGAGAATTCAACCTCCTCCTGTCTGACCACGTGATCTGGAACATGGGTCTTCTCCTGCCTTCGAACTGGGACTTACACCATTGGCACTCCTGGTTCTCAGGCCTTCAGACTCAGACTGGAAGTACGCCACCAGCCTTCCTGGGCCTCCAGCTTGCAGACAGCAGATCACGGGACTTCTCAGCCTCCATAACTGCATGAGCCGATTCCTTATAGTAAATCTCCCTCTCATATATGTGTGTATCTGTCTGTCTGTCTATCTATCCATATCCTATTGATTCTGCATCTCTGGAGAACCCTGACTAATATAGCCACCAATAGCTCTCCCAGCCCTCCCATGCAAGAGGTCCTGGCTGGGATAAGCAGTAACACACGAGGCGTCACGTCTGAAACTAAGAAAGTTAATTCCATTCTGAAGGAAACAGCATTTTCCCTCAAACATTTAAAGACAAAGCCACCCTCTCTGGTGAGCCCCCTGTGGCATGCACTCCCAAAGCACTGTGTTCAACTTTTTCACAGCACTGACCACAGCTGTGATTAAAGACCTAGTTGTGCAGGCATGAATTAAATGTCTGTCCCTCTCCACGTGAAAGCAAGGACTGTGCATCTTTATTCAATGCCGCTCCGCCAACACCGAGCTGATGCCTAGAACCCAGCAGGTACCTAACAAATACT
>CAUYSK010005874.1:0-10366 GCA_963575035.1 Avahi laniger | reverse complement strand
ATGATCATTATCGGCCCAAGACATTGCAATGATTATTATTACTATTATTTTAATATTATTACTATTATTATCACTGCAGTATCAAATATAATTTTGCTATTATTGCTAATATCAGAATAATTTTTTTCTTAATCTTGACCTGTCATCCCCTTTCAGCTACCAATATATTTCTCTGCTTTATCTTTATGTACTCTCACTTTTTCTTGAACTTACCTTTATCTCCTTACTTCCACTTTTGGAAGAAGATAAGAGGCCGTTTTGGATGCTCTATTTCTGCTCAAGGATAATTCCTCCATCTTCCTTCTTAACTCTTCAACTACATTGGTCTATCACAAAGCCTTTTTTATATGTTGTTTTGGGTCTTTCTCACTGTATTGGCTCTTATTTTCAATTTTTAAACATGCAGAAAACTAGTCCACTGTGGAAAAAAAACAATCCTTTGACTCTATTTTCCCTATAGCTTTCCATTTTCTTTTATTCTCATTACCAAGACCCTTAAAAGAATATTGGGTCTTCTTTTTCTCATATTACATTCACTTCTCTATCAATTGTTAACTGTCTTTCTTAACACATTCCACTAAAATTGCTTCAGAAAAAGGTCATCAACAACACCCTATTGCTGAATGCAAAAGAAAATATTTCTTTTTCTTTTTTTCTTTCTTTTTTTTTGGGGGGGGGCAAGCGATAGCTAACACTGGTTCATGGCAATAGAGTGTCACATCGTCTGATTTCATATTGCCTCGAGGGCAAACCCACAAACTCCATGAGGGTGTTTCCAGATTATACAGGTGTTCTGTCGAACTCAAGGGTCAGCATGATCTTTGGCAAGTAATCAATGGCTCTAAAGTTGACGATCCTGGTCAATCTTAGATCATTTGTCAACAAACTTCATAGCAATTACATCCTATTGGCCACAGACCAAGTGATTTGTTATAAAATACGTGCCAACACACAGCGGTGCTTCTGAGACATCCAGGGGTGCTGAGAGGGTTCTTGGAGGGTGAGAAGTTGGTTGTCATGGAAATGCTTTAGGTCCTCAGGAACAAGGAGAGCTATTTCCTTTTTTGAAGAAGGCTTAAGAACTGCTTTCCTACACACAAAAGGACAATAAAATAGACCAGAGCTTCAGTTTTTTTCTTGGTCTATGTTAGAGAGAGAGGCACCCATATTCCAGATAGCTCAGGAAATTTTCATAGAAATAAATCCTCAGGAAGAAACCTAAGTTTTTTAAAAAGAAAAAAGTACAGATACACTCACTCCACAGAATTTAAATCCCATCAGATAAATTTAAAGACAAAACAATGTCAACAATAAAAAGTTTTCACACAGCCCCACCTGGTGTCAACTTCTCCATCAGACAGGCAGTGAAGGAGAGAGAGGCAGCATTAGAAGTTTGTTTTTTCTTTAACAACCAACTGTGGGCAGGCTACACTTTCCCTTCTGGCTCCAACCTGCCTGTCCCCTCTTCTCACCAGCTATTTGTCATTGGAAATCAGTTGCTTAAGCCAAACTCAGCTATTCGCCACAAATCCCTAGTTCTTTGTCATTCCTGGAAGGTTGCCCATCTCCTGCAGTGCTTTCACTAACTCCTCTCTGTTTAGGAATTTTTTCTCCATATTTTAAGGATGAAATCAAGTCTTGTAATTTCCTAGAAGACTTCCCCAACTCCAACTGCTTTGTTGACATCTCTAAACCCTTAAAACTCTGATAGCCTCCATGTACCATTTAGCCTACAACAGAGATAGCCATGTCATATTGATTTTTTTAACCTATACTACTATTCTCCTCCACTAAAATTAGCCCCATTAAGGGGCAAAACTAGGTCAAAATAACCTGGGTCTCCATCTAAGTCCTCAGCACAGAGTAGGTTCACAGTTTATTCTAATTAAAGGTGGAAGCATAGAAGCATGAATTATGAATTAGTAATAAATATTGCAGAGTACAGTTACATTTTTTATAGTGGAAATTCTGCTTTTACTGGTAATTTGCAAGACTCAGCATATCATGGATGTTTGTGATTTACTTCTGACTCATGGCCTATTTGAGATCCATAGGCATTGCATCTTCATCCATAGGCATCTTTTATCTTCATGTAAATATTTTTACCTGTATCCTCGTTCTACTTTTCTATAATAATCTGAAAGTGGTTGACCAAAAACCAAGTTTCATAGGTAGAATAATTAGATTGGTATAGGTTCCTGTTAAAAGAAAAAGCTTAGATGAATTAAATTTAACAGAGTTTAATTGAAAAAAAGAACAATTCACGAAGCAGGCAGCCCCTGAACGAGAATAGGTTGAGAGAGACTTCTGTCTGCTGCCTGGTCAATGAGTTATGGACAGAGAAAGAAGAGAGAATGGAAGTGAGGCACAAAAACAGCTGGACTGGCTACAGCTTGGCTTTTGTCTTATTTGAACACAGTTTGAACAGTTGGCTGCCTGTGATTGGCAGATACTCAGTGATGGGCACAAGAGTAAGTTACAGCCTGTTACACATCCAGTCAGGGGACAGTTCACTATGTACAGAGAAACTTTAAGGCAGAATTTAAACTATGTAAGGAGGAAGTTTTAGACTATAAACTTAACAGTCCTAAAGAATTCAAAATTCTTAAATTACATGTGGAGAATATTTAACTGCATATTTTGTTTTTCAGTCCTGCTTCTCCACGGTGATTCCCTTGGGTAAAATATAACACTTCTTATAACAATATAGAATTGCATTGCTTTGATAAATATGTATTATAGAGGCGTTCCTATTGACAATATCACTTTGTTGGCGTGCTATATATTCTGACCTCTGTCGTTCTATTACAACTTAACTGTGAACCAAGAGCACCTTGTTTACTTAATACCTGAATGTGACCACCTAATGATTGGGAATTTCCAGGGAGTTTCCTGGGAACTCTTCCCTAAAGATTTTCTTGACCACACTGAACAAATCCCTTCTTCTCTTCATCATGTTCAGCCAATGTTTGGCACTACCTCACTAGTACTTGTTAAAAGAAAGACTTTTGACAAAATAAATTTAACAGAGTTTATTTAAACAAAGAACAATGCATGAATCAGGCAGCACTCAGAACCAGAAGACGCCAGAGAGTTCTGCAGCATGGGCAGTGAGTTTTTATAGGATGAATATGGAAGGAAAACAAAGAAAATATATTTGATTGGTTAGAGTGGAAAGTCCTTAATTAGAGGTTAATTGGCAGTTTCTGATTGGTGAAGTCTCTAGTTTCATGCTACTATTTATGCTGGATTTCCATTTGCTTATGCAGAAACTTAAAACACTGGAACCACCTAGTGGGCTCCCAATTAAACATTTTAACACATTAAACAAAGTTCAAATATTTTCTGCCAAAAATGATGTTTTAATAGTAATTCTGATAGAAACTTGCTAGATAGTTCTTACGGTTTGAAGATGAAAAGGGATATTCCAAGTGTTTATGCCTGGCTAAAAAAAATTTCAATGCTCTTAGGATGGAAGTTCAAATAAGACAAGCAGGAAACATGACTCTATGCAATCAATACAGGGTGGTTTTTATTTTTATGAAAACTATACTTATGGCTATGTGCAATAAAGCTATTTGGGTGGAGAAGATTCAAATTGAAAAACAGCTAGCTTTGTACTTTTGTGTATTAGCTGGACTTTATTATTGCTGATACGAGTTTTTTAGAAACAGCAAAAAAGTAGCCAATTTTCACAGCTAATACAGATGAGTCCAAAAATACCTGCAATATTACAAATACCCAAAAAATAACAGCATTTATTTTCTTTGAAATATCAGGATAGAAAATTCAAAGTTATTCTGTTATGTAAAAGCCTTTTGCATTAACAGAGGTAAAGGGGGGAAAACCGTTTCTATTGATCTATGGATAAAAAAAAATAGCATAGTGTTGAGTTAGCAGTATTGGTGAGAAGATAACATTGTATTGGAGAAGAGAAAAACATCAAGTTTAGTGAGTAGATAAAAAGTAGGTTAGATTAGTAAATTTAGAAAATAGTGTTAGCATCAATGTGACCTTTATGTCGAAACAAGGAACACAGGGGAAAAAAACAGACAGAATTCTATCACAGTTTACTTTCTTTAAAATGCATAGGAGAGAGAAACCAAGAACACATCTCTGGTATAAATAAGAACTAAGGTTTCCATAAAGCTAAACAACACAATCACAGCAACTTGGTGAGTAGGTAACAAACCTCTTCCTCTCCTCCATCGTATAAGAATGATATGAAATAAGAAATATTACATGTAAATTCAGGATGACTCATGTGAAAAATGTGCCTAGCGAGTTCCACCTTAAAAGAAAGGCTGTCTAGGAGAAAAGGCCTTTGAGACATTTTTATGCCACACAATACATAGAAGATATACACATGGCAATACAGAAAATAATTTTTGCATGGTGCTAAGGTTCAAATGTATTCTCTACAAAATTCTTGTGTTAAAAGCTCAGTTCCCGACATAACAATGTTGACAGGTGGGGCCTTGGGGACATGTTTAGATCATGACTGATCCCCCCAGGAGTAAATTAATGCCACTATAAAAAGGGCATGCAGAAGTGCATTCGCTCTCTCCTGTTCTGCCGTGTGAGGACACAGCATGTATCCCCTTTTTGCTCTCTGCCTTCCACCTTGAGGACATAGCAAAAAGACCTTTATTAGATGCCAGCACCTTGATGTTGGACTTTACAGCCTCCAGAACTGTGTGAAATAAATTTCTGTTCTTTATAAATTACGCAGTCTAAGGTGGTGTTTCATAGCAGCACAGAGAGAGTAAGGCACACAGTGCACTGGCGTAAATGGACAAGGCTGGGCGATTGGCCCAGGCTCACCGGCTCCTCAGGCTTTGCACAACGTCTTTGTGGGCTGAGGGGACCAGCATATCCTGAGCCACCTACCAGGCCTTCCTTGCAAACCACTACACTCTGGCTCATCTTCAGACAATGATTGATCTCAGTAAGGAAAGAACCTATGTGTTGAATAAAGGGGTTAATTCAAAAACACAGGTTCTCAAGCCTGTGTGCTCTTGAGTTTCTGGATCACACCTGTGGAGTTTCCTACTGTTTTAGTTGCAAACTGTTTGAGTAAATTAAATAGTTGCACATCCACATTGCCTGACAAATTCAAATTTGGCATTACCTTTGGAAGGAGATTTGGATTGAAGAACAGAAGTCATCTTTCTGTGAATTTTGGCTGGTTTTTGTAGACATTATAGCAACTTGTTTCTTGGATTGGTTTCCCTACCCTGTGCTGTCAGCCAAAAGGGTTTAGTTGGCTTAGAGCCCCAGAGGAAAAGTGTAGCAAAAAAGTAAAAATATAATACCTAAATTCAAGTATTCGTTTTCATAACTTTCCAATATTTTTTTCAGTATTCTTCGGAAAATCAGGAGTCTATTAAATTTTTGCAGTCAAATTTTAAGTAAAAAGTTAACAATTACACTTTGTGAATTACCTTTCCAAATTAATAAAGAATAGGTAAAATGTACCTTGACTCAAGAATAAAAGATATTAACACAGATCATAAGATGGTAATCTGTTGCCAAAGTTAGCCATATACGGGAACCATAAACTTCTCTTTTTGGCGGCAGTGAATGTTTTGAGATATCCTGCCCTGGGGTAAGCTCTCTGCCTGACAATATCTCAGAATGCTTATCGCAGGGCAGTTTCCTGTCCTCTTCGAAGCGTATATGAAAACATCAGGCAGTTAATAAGCAGTAAATTTCCTCACATGAGATCTTTCATTATAATAAAATAATTGGTGACTAGCAACCGCTATAGTTATAGTTTATTAGAGCCAAAATACACTGGTCCCTACTAGATGGTGATGTGACCGCTTATCTCTTTGGTAATAAAAGCATAATCTATAAATCAGTCCCAGGATCTAGGCCATTTGTAGGTTCATAACATGAAAGTGTACAGTTTGAATATGGCAGGGGCTGAAATGCATAAAGTAGGTATAAGTGAGTCACTTTCGTCCTTGCGTTGCTGTCCAATGATTTTTTGATTTTTTTCTGTGCTATATTTGTTTTTCTCTCTTCTCTCTAATTTTACATTTACCTTTGACCTCTGCAAATTCATCTTTTCTCTCTTTTAAGTGAGTGACCAGGTTCAGTACATGCTACCCCAAAGTATTAGCATCTGAGAAAACAGAAGAAGCAGAAAAGTCACCCTCACCTTCTCCCCTTCTCCCCTGAAGCAGGGCATAAGATCCTCATTGAGAGGTGATCGCCTTATACGGAAACATCCTTACTTCGGAAGGCATAGGGGCCCAGACAAGAGTCTGAACAAACAGGCCATATCTTATTTATTGTCATTAGAACATACTTCTTTATTCAAATTTACTTCTCCATGACTATTCACTTCTCCATCAAACCTAGTATAAAAAATTATAAAGGTTTACCTGTTTCTTTGGGTCTTAATTTCCTTATGAAAGCTCCTGTATCACATCAAACTTATATTAAATAAATGTTGCATGCTTTTCTTTTGTTAATTTGTTTTTTGTTATAGGATCCTCAACCATGAACCTAGTGATGGATAAGGAAAAGCAATCTTTCCTCCCCTACATGGGTAAACAAATTAGTACTCACTTATATGAAAGAAATCCTTTATGTATTCTATAATTTATTTTCCTTGAGGAGGGCAAGCTATTATGAAATTACTGACTTTTAGGGAAGACTGGAATGAAAAAATTAAGCCATTTTTGTACAAGCAATATGAGAAAGATATTTTCTTTGTGATTTTACTAATTCTCAGACACAACTCCAGCCTAGTAATGTTTTCTTCTTCATTAATATTAATTAAGTTTTGTGAGGTACATTAGAAATACTGAGAAAATAAATATACCCAGCCAACTCTATATATGTTTGCTTCCACTGTAAGCTAACAAAACCAAAAAAAAAAAAAAAAGTATCTCAATCATATCAATATAGATTGGAAATGGAATATAGGACAATGGAAAGATGTATTATATATTGACAGAAACTCTCCAACAAGAAAAACAAAATATTAATTTTGTTTTGTGTTTAAAAGTTAGTCAGAAGATATCTATTTAATGCTATCTGAAAATTCTTTACTACAAAGACAATGCAACTTTGCATAAACTCTCAGTGGTTCTGATAGAATCAGATTTGCTGGCAGATCATTATAATAGAAAAAATCACAAAGTGAGCAGAATAATGCTCTCTCCTGTTGGAAAGGAAAGGGAAGAACTGTACGGTAAGGTACAGGAAGGAAAAGGATGACATGCTAGTCTTGAATACAATGAATTGGTTACAAAAAGATGCTTGAAAGATGAAGATAAATGTGTTTGTCTGAACTGTTGTCCATATTTTGGTTGCTGTGAAATCTGATAATAATTTGTTTCTTTTGTCAGACATTATAAATATCACTAATAACCAAAATCATACTGTTATAAGTAATGATACTAAATTTTAATCATACTAAGTTTATATGTTTTTAAAATAAAGTATGTATATGAATACATGGAGGGAAAAGGATCACAAAAATTATTTAACACAGTAGATTTATGATATTTAGTTTTTTCAGTCCCATTTCAAAAGTAGTCATGCCTTTATAAAATCACCGACTGAATCAGCATGATGTGTTTCACAAAAGACATAATTTTAAAAAATCAAATATTTTATAAATAATGCTTTTCAGCTGTCTTTCTACAGAAAAATTATTCAATGATTAGCTTTTCTGCTACTTCTTTTTACACTGCAAATTTTAACAAAAGCAGTGTTCTAATGTCCTAACACTGGATCTTTTGATATTATTTAAATAGTTTTATGCATTAACAAAGTTTATTGATAACAAAGAGTCTAAAATTTACTCTAAAGTTTTTCTTGTCCCTTACAACAAAAAAAGACTAAAGAACCACTGAGTTTCTGACTTTTAAAAAGTCTTCTGCTGCCCCCAAAATGCCCTTAAATATGTCCCAAAATGAGCAACATATTCTTTTCAGATTTTTAAGAGACCTGTCTCAATTCAGAAAATACAAATGCAAAATGTGACCTGATAAAAGTAATGAAATATAATGAATTTGAGTCCCAATACTATGTAAGTTCAAACTCACCCAGGTTTTGCAATTTGAAAAGCCAGGCATAAAATTGCTTGTCATGGGGAAACCTGTATTTGTTTTGGCTCTGCTCCACTATTTGGGATGTTATTGATACCTCTGGGTCCTTTACTATTTATTCTTCCAAATACATGTTATTAATGCAATTTATTAATGCCAAACAAATTTTGTAGCTTAATCACTTAATATTGTTGTAAATATTTAAATACTATGTAGATGAGTATAAAATACAACACAAATGTGTTTTGATGAACATGATAACCTAATAAACATAATAGCATATATCCACCATCAATGAATTAACCTGGATAGCAGAGAAGATTGTTATATTACAATGTGAAATGTGTATATCACAAACGCACAATTCTGTTTCTTACATCATAGAAAGTAGACTTTTGAAAATTCAAAAGGGGTATATGAAAAAAGAGAATTATTTTGTATTCTACTCCTTTGCTGCCATGCTATCCTGTAACACTCAACTCCATGTGATTTCACAAGCCTTTGAAGCTACACAACAGGACAAGCCTGCATCATCCCCTTGCAAGGAGTCATTCTCTTGGATGTTAATCCCTGACACACAGCTTATTAAAAATATTATTTTAATTATTAAACGTATTTTTTGAAAATTACAACTTATAGTTTTATCAGAAAATTTATCCATTTATGAGGCCAGAGTTGTATGAATTGTGGTACTTAAGAATTGCCCTCTGTTCTTCTTGTACCAAAACAACATCTCTAGTATTCAATACTGTCTATAACACTCACATTAAAATAAGTCCTATGTTATAAGACATAGGATCATCATAAAGCCACTCATTTGATTGAGGTTTCCATTTATTAACTGATTAGTATCTAGTATATAATAAACAGAGATCTAATGGGATTGACTTCAGGTCAAGTAAGGATTTATTTGAAAGAAAATCATGACAAAATTTCAGGAATGTGGAATTGTCCAAGAAATTCAGCGTGCAAAGTCTAATACAATAAAATAAACATAGACAGAAAATACCAAGGTTAAGGAAAGAGAAGAGTGTATTGAAGAGACTGGAGGAGAGAAAGGCATATGTGTAGTGAATAAATAACTTAGTAAATCTAGAAAGGAACATCATGCAATATGACTGTTGTATAGAGGCACATGATGTAGGAAAGAAATAGAAAGGTGGGCTGTTTTATATTCTTTTGGATACTGAAATGAAAACAATGGGTCTCAGCTTGTCTTCAGTTTCCTCTTGTTCTGTGTCCAACCAATCTCCCAGCTGCTGACTTCACCAATCAAAATCAGCCCCAAGCCCATCCACACGTGCTTGGCAGCAGCTTGGACAGAAGTGGTGGTTTCCATGGATACATCCAAGACCATCTTCTTCATGGCCTCACTTTCATGAGCAGATGATCTTTCCTTTTCTGACATTTCTTGTTGTTTTGGTACAAGAAGAACAGAGAGCAATTCTTACCTTTTCTGACATTGCTACAATCTCTCATTGTCCAATTGTCTACCCATACAAGTAATTTAGGCTGATATGTTTACTGACTATTTTTCTGTTCCCCTAGCTTCTCATTTCCCCAGTTCCTCCCACATTTGTATAACTTTAATTTCTTTATTAAGCCTTTATTTCCAAAATAACTCAAAGTAATTCTGTCTTCCTCAATGAACGTGACAAACACTCTGGTACTTGAGGTGGATTGGTTTTTTAATTGACTCCAAATATGCATGTGTCACTGTATCTACTTCTTACATCGCACACTCCCACATTGATGCTCGACTTATTACGACTTGCTTTGACCAATACACAGAAGCAGTTTTTATGGAAGCAGAAGCTTGAAAAAGTCTTAAGTATATCTACTTTTCCTCATGGAGCCCTGCTACTGCTATGATAACTTGCCTAGGCTGTCCTTCTGGAGAAAAACATGGAAAAGAATGAAGTCATGCAAGCTGAGAGCCAACAGACCCATCAGCTGACCATAGTTGTAAAAGAAACCCAGTGAGATCACTCAAGCCTAGTCGAGATCATAAGAACAGCAAGCCGATCAGAAGAAATATGAAAAAATAATCAATACTTGTTCTTTTAAGCCACCAATTTTGGGGGAAGTTTTTGTGCAGAAATAAGTAATTGATACAGTAAGAGAAGTAAAGTTAAAGAGAACGGAACTTCAGATATGGGCATTTGGAAATGAAGAATGCACATGGAATCACGGGCATTGGCAAATGCCTCACCTTGTCAGTTGGGACACGAGGGGAAGAAAAAGATCATAGTTAAGGAAGTTCAGGGTAAGGCATACAGATGGAACTATGGGAGCAA
>CAUYSK010005872.1:0-11267 GCA_963575035.1 Avahi laniger | reverse complement strand
CGCAGTCATAGTCTGAGTCTGTGGATGTGTCCTGCCTTGCACTCCCAGCCCTTACGAGTGCCCTGCCTTCCACCCCGTAGTTAGAAAGCGTAGATTTCCTAAAGAAAGCAGCGATGTCGTTTGGAATTCAGGAAAGTTCTAAAAAGACAGATTTCACAGTGAGTGAGTTTCATGCTAAATGTCTGATTTCTTGTTCAGGTGCTTCCACAAGAAGCCTGGGAGGGATTCCTTTTTTTTTTTTTTTTTTCTATTTTTTTACTTTTCTTGTTCTTTTTCCTTTTCTTGTTCTTTTTCCTTTTTTTTTTTTCTTTTTAGTTGGGGGAGAATCATGTTAACCTCTCTAATTTCTTTACCAAAAAAAAAAAAAATGTAAGGTTTGAAAAGGAGATTTTAGGGAACAGAAAAAAAAAGGGTGACATTTGACATTGCCTTCCCAATCTAATCAAGCTAGTACTGAAGACAAACTTGTTCTCTGATCTCACCCTGCAACGTGCTCTTTAGGCTGTGAGGTCAACTCTAAGTATGGTGACAGGTGATGGAAAAATCTACCAGAAATGTACCATTTTGGACTGTCCATGCCAATTCTGATACTGAATTTGATTTTTTTTTTGTTTTGTTTTCCTTATTTGGAACTTCATTTTGTATTTTCTAATTATGAAAAGGTAATAACATCTGGCCATGCATACTAAAGAAATATCAAGATTTTCCAAGTGTGTCTTCCTCCATATCATTTATTCCACTGTTGCCCAAATTTGTCTGGCAAGATCCTCTTGTGCCTTCCCTTCTTTGCATGTGAGTTCAGTTTAGGCACCTTCCAGGGAGTGCCATGTGTTGTTTTTCATTCACTTTCAAAGAGGCAACCAAGCGTAAGATACTTTGATCTAAAAAGAGACAGAAATTCTGATACTCAGTCATCATTGCTGCCTCTTTCCATGGAGTGCTTTCAGTGCTTGCTGTGTGTTTGCAAATGCTCCCATGCTTTTAAGTTAGAGCATCCAAGGCAATCAAGGAGAGGGCTGGGAATTCACCTAGACCTCACACAACACTGACATTTTATATCATTAGGTGTGTCCCCGGCCCTCCTCTCCCCAAAAAAGGAAGACTATTTAATATTCAAGTAAGTTGGGAAACATTGCATTAAACAAAATTAGCAAGTGTTTTTACCGTAGGACCTTTGGGAGTCTTTATTTTGCCAATAATAACTACAGTTTCTTGTCCTGGGCACCATGCTAAGTGCTTTATGAATGCTATTTCATCCTCACAACAATCCAGTGGGGTAGATACTGTTATTTTCCCCATTTTATACATGGAAAAACTGAGGTTCATGGATGTCAAGTAATTCGCCCAAGTTTATGAGCTAGAGATAACAGACTTGACATTCATACTCAGGTCTGTCTGATCCTGAGCCTGTGTTCTTAACCACTGTGCTCTCCAGATACTTTTGTAAGGTTTGGTCACAAAATATTCCAAACTTATTTTACCACTGGCACCCACCTATGCTGCACAGTGTCATCAAAAAGATTACCAAAGTCTTCTCTCAACATGTACTCCTCTGTGCTCCCCTCTCTAATTCTACAGGGAGCACCCATCTCCATCCTTCTATTGCTTTTGGGGGTGCTTTTGAGGATACGAAGCTCCTTGCTTATCTGTAAAGATAATAAAGAGCCCTGTGTGAAGTCTTCAGACTGCAAACCCAAAAATCTAGTTGCCCTCTGTAGAAAATGGGCATGCCTCCATTATTTTCTGTAGGGCTCTCTCTCCTGGGCCAGGCTCTCAGTCTTTTGAAAGGACATTTTGGGAAATACCATCCCTCCAGGGGTGGGCTAGGATACACTTCTCAAAGTGAACACCTTTAGCCAGGTGGAGAGGAAAGGTGGCTTTGGTGTTCATCTGTGCTTCATTTTTCACCTTTTATAAGGCTCTGGGAGATGTTTATTTAATTGAATTCACCACCGATCTAATGAGGAAGAAGGAGCTTTGGGTTTTTTTATCTGGAATCTTTTGAGAGTTTTGCTATTATTTTAATGTGTAGCTTCTGTACTCTTATTTGAAATTATTTTAAAATGTTACCAGTAAAGACTATTTATTCTTAATAATTGAGCTGGAAAAAGCTATACTTTGCTGGTATTAAAGGATTAGATTTCTGAGTGAAAGATTGAACTGGGCCACTGAAGCCCATGAATAAATAAAAGTTTGTACCATTATCTCTTTAATTAAGTCCAAGTTTATTTTCTGCTTAATCTTTTATTGATGGAATATACACAAAAATGTCAGAAATGTAAATTTTGTATGAAACAATAGGATATGGTCTCATGTTTTAAAGATTATAAACTCTTCTTCGTATCTGTTTTTTATAACACTCAGCCTGATGGAACTAACTTTTCCTATTTAATTGGATATCATTAAGCTTACTTTAAAATTTCATTCACAGCACGGTGACTGCCACTGACCAAGTGTAGACAGTACCTACAGTGTTATGAATCAAAAGAATTACCTCCTATTGAAAAACAGTTGGAAGTTAAGAATTTGCTCCAAGAATTTTAATTTCCTTATGGCAAAAAGTTATAAATACCCCATTTGGGCAGAACAGTGTTTTATTGGAATGCAGACTCTGATTCTTGGCAAAGACTATTTCTTCTCCCATGTGAATTGTATGTCAGGGGACAGGAGGGAAATGGAGTTTTATTGGCCTACAGCAAGTTTTGAGGCCAGAGAAAGAGAAAAGTAAAAAGAGAATGTTCAGTGCAACATTTTTTAACATAGAAAACAAATGCAATATTAAAAGGTGTTTTACCCAAACACACATGCATCCATAAACAAATGAGTTTAAGTTACAAGGGGCTGAATTGACAAAATAAATTTCTTAACTACAAGTCTTTTAGAACAGCAATATCCAATACAGGCATCACAGGCCCAATGTAGTTATTTTAATTTTAATTTTAATAACGTAAAATTAATGTAAAAATCAGTTCCTTAGATACAGTAGCCACAATTCAAGTGCTCCATGACCACACGTGGCTAATGACTATCTCATTAGACAATGCTGCTGTAGAACATTCTCATCATTGCAGAAAGCTCTGTTGGACAGTACTGTTTTAAGGCTTTTAATGTGTTCATCATAAAAAAAAAAACGAACATAGTATATAACCATTTACATATATATTTAGTACTTTTTTCAAAGAAATGGTATAAGTGTGTTTTAAGAAACACAATTTGGGAAAGGTTGTTTTGTTCTTCACATATCTCAAAGTGCATGTATTTTAATTCATTTGAGTCTCCTAGCAGCATCATGGTATTATTAGCCTCTTTTTGCAGACAAGGAAACTGAAGCTCAAAGAGGTAACTTGGCCATGGTCACGAAGCTAATAAGGAGCAGAGCCAGGATCTGGCCCCAGATCTGTTGGATTCCAAGGCCTGTGCTTTGCCGCACCTCCCCAGCCGCCTTCACTGCCTACCCTCCCATCCCCACGACACATAAAAAGACAGATGCAAGTTGAGGCTGTAGATACGTGGTCAGGAGTTACCAAAGAAACTACAATGAAACTGCAGGTTGAGAACAGCAAATAGTTGCCAACTTTTTTTTAACCAACAAAACCTAACGTACATGTGATTTTTAAAGTTAAATCTTCAACAGCGGTGGTGTCCAATTTATGTTCCAGCATTGTTTTTGCAAATAAACACCTGCTTGAGGGGGAATGAAAGCATAATTGAAAATGGAAGGGGGAGGATAAAGATGTACGAATCATAACTATCTACACTCAAAACATGAAACAATTGGGCAATCTCACAAAAGCTTGTGAAGCCTTAGCTCAGTTGTGAAATACCCCTTAGGCCCTGAGTTTCCTGCCGAGCCTTGGGGTTCTGTAAAGCAGGGTTTTAAGTGAAATGTCCTTTTGCTTCTTACATACTCTCTTGGTCTTTCGAACTGCACAACAAATCAATTACTCAATTTAGTAAAGAAACATTTATTATTTAAACGGGATCTGTAAAGGAAACAGAAAACCACCTTTCAATTAAACAATTAACATTTTTTCTTTACTTTTTAGTTGTATTTGTATCAAAAGACTTTATCATCAACAAAAGTCTTTACCATCAACATCAACATCTCTTGCCTTCTATTTGTGTAGCATTTTACATAGTAAACACTTTCATAAGCATTTCAATTTTGATTGTTGGAACTACCTTGTAAGGTAGAAACAATGTCCATTTTTTCAAACAAGGCGGCTGAGGCTCAGAGAGAGATTAAGCTCTCACAGCAAGAAGAGGGGCAGGTCCAGAACTCAGACCCTCTGCCTGTGTGTTTGTGCTTTTCAATATTCCACACCACCTTGATAACAACCCCTAAGCACTTTCCCAAGCATGACTGAAAGGAGTTTTTAAAATTTCTTTCTGGAACATGTAGGGAAAGGATAAACAGCTGGCCTTTTCCTGAGATAGATTCAGAAGCCTATTTCTTGAAAACAAACCTATGGACAGACATTTTGGACCATTCCTGTGGTGTGCTTTTCCCAAAACTAAATAAAACACCCCAACCCCTCCAAAAGAAGCCTCATGAAACTTCTTAAGACTTTACTGCTTAAAGGCTTATTTCCCATCTCTATGCTGTTACTTCTATTTTCTGAAAACATCCTGGCTATAAATCTACTAACATAATACTCAAAAGCAAACTTTGTAGTGGGGCCTATCAAAACATATCCTGGTTTTGTTTTTGTTTTTTTTTAAAGAGAAGATTAGCCAAAAACTTGAGAACATTTATATTTAGAGAGATGTGTACAAGCCAACCATGCAAGAGTGAGAACACACTTTCAGCAAAATGTGGGACTCTGTACCACAGTCCATCCATCTAAAGCTGCAAGAGACTATATTTAGAAGCTTGGACTTTGGAGGTATACGTACAATTTGAGCTAAATGACCTTGGACAAGTTACTGAATATCTCTGGGTTTCTGTCTCCATTGAGATTCTAACAATACCTACCTTAAAACTTTATCATGGGGATAAGATAATACATGTCAAGGACCTAGCACAGACCCTGACCCAAAGAAATAAAAAGTAAGAATACGGTAAAGTAGGAATATGATAGGTGGGCTCCCTGCTGTAGAGGAGGGGGGTGGAGGTAGAGAGAGAGGGAGGGTAATTATGAGTAGGGTTTCACACTAATGTGATTACACTTAGAAGAAACGGCACAGAGAAACACACTCAGGATTTCAGATTGTTTAAACAAGAGGATCCAAGATGACCCCCAGGGATTCTCGTAAAACAGAGCAGATTTCTGAGATGGTAGATTTTGCCGCTCTACCTCGAAGCTCTTTGAGAACCGGAAAATCTGGAGACTTGGATGCTGGCCTAGAACTGTCCAGAGATCACAGTTCGGTGGTGTGTTGGGGACAGGCGGCAAGGGGGTGGCAGGTGTGGGGGTAGAGTATGGATATTTTCCTGGGGCAAAATTTCTTAGAATTTTGGGGGGATGATTTGATACCTATGCCTCTAAACAAAGTGACAAAACCTCAGGAGTAGTTGGAACTTTTCTGAACAAGAACTATTTGAATATCCATGTGACTTTCTTAAGATTTTTAGCCAAGTATTTTTCCCATGTATTCCAGACGTATGACTGAAGATGGGCAGACCCCTGAGAGTCCAGAGACCCCACTGGTGTGCTGACCGGTGTGCATGCCAGCCTCTGTGTGTCTTCTGTGTTTCATATGTTTGTCATTGACAGCCAGAAAAGTAAATCCAAGAGACTATTTCAAAAAGCACAACAAAAATCATCATGGGCAAACTCTAGGTTGACAGATTCCTATGTAGCCTCCTTCACAAAATAAAATCTTCTAAGTTCAGCTCAGTGTGTTTCTGTTATTAAGATTTTAAATATAATAAAAGAGCATCCCTGTTGCAAAGGGACAATGAAAAAAGATTTTAAATACAAAGCACTCAGGCAACATCTAATTTACTTTTGTATATTTTGTCCGTTGCTTACCATCAAGTGTTTGGGTACATTGATAAAGTTAGTGCTCATATTTTCATCTTGGACATAAACAAATTCTAAATACATGAAAAAAAGCAAGAGAAATTATCACAAGTTTAGTGTGTATACAATCAAAATGAAAAGTACCTACCACCCAGCTAAGAGTCTTCAGGATTTACTCTCTGTCCCAGAGTAATAAAAGGATAATAAAAGGATTTACCTTTCATTGGGTGTCACATGACAACAAAAGGCAATAAGCTTCAGCTTCTGCCATCAACCATAGTTCAACTGAGTGATTTTTTTTCTTTACTGAGAAAAAAAAGAAAAAAAAATGTGCTACAGTGTTTAGTACAGTAGCTGCCCAGATGAAAAAAAAATGTCTGGGACTGGCATTGTACCACGTTGACAGTGCTTTGGCCACGTGGGTTTCCAGCCACTTTTAATGCCGGCTTGTTTTTCAGGTGCGTCATCCCCTGCTCGACCAGCCACTCCTTTGGTTCCCTGCAGCAGTACCGCTCCACCTCCTCCTCCTCCCCGGCCTCCGTCTCGGCCCAAGCTACCTCCAGGAAAGCCTGGAGTCGGAGACGTGGTATGTTCCCCTCTGCCCTGGCTTGCCCAGAATCAGATGATGAGAGTGACCAACAGAAGCTCCAAATGCCTTGACAAAGGACATCTCAACTTCAGGTCTAAGCATTTAGAGCACTTTTGCAAGCAGCCCTTACAGGTGGCATCTGAAAGACAATCACTGCAGGACATTTCAACCCTCCTCAAATCTCCACCGTCTTTCAGGTCAAGGTCTGAAATGATAGGAATAGGATAGCTGGGCCCTCAGCTCTGCTGTAGGGGGTTGGATGCAAGTGAAGATAGTAATGTTCAGTTGTTTTAAATTCTTTAGAAAGAGTGTTTCCCAATACTTGTCTGATTTTAGAAAACTCCAAGGGAGGGCAAGTCCTGGTTCCTGTCCCCAGAATACAGATAAGCTATTGGTGGTAGGCACACCATAAAGAGGAGAGTGACGGTATGATGGATTTTTTGCAGATGTTTCTTGCGTTGTGCTTTAACACCGTGAGGTGGAAAACCTGTGTGAATAGTTAAGAGACTTGTGGTAGAGGTAAATTTCTTTGATATTTGCACACAGGAATCACAAACTGATGCTGTCCATAATATTTGGCTTGGCTAGCGCAGTACAGTATTTTGTATTTCAGTATCTTTAGGTGGGTATGAGCTCTCACCTGGTGTTACCTGCTTAGTCTCTGAGGGCATATAAGTTCGCAGTCCTGAAATGGACCCGCTGACCATGTCACAGATCCCAGCTTTTCAAAGCCTAATGTACCTAGTGACTTTAGCATGTTATTTACAGTTTCTCCAGCTCCGTTCCACAAGCTCCTGTATAGATATAAGCAATTTCAGTGTAAAAATGGCGTCATCTGTTCTACTTTAAGAACACGAGTTGTCGTATCCGGGGCTGGGAGACATTAGAAATATGGAACAAAAATACTACAACCTGTGTGTCTAACTTTTCATCTCTTTTCTTCTCCCTACAGTCCAGACCTTTTAGCCCTCCCATTCATTCTTCCAGCCCTCCTCCGATAGCGCCCCTAGCCCGGGCTGAGAGCACTTCTTCAATATCGTCAACCAATTCCTTGAGTGCAGCCACCACTCCCACAGTTGGTAAACGTTGTCTCCTCTCTTTTAATCCATTTGAAGTTTGGACTGGCTATTTTTTATGATCTGAAATTCCCAAGGCCCTGTGTTTCTGATTGAAACCGTTTTGCTGTGTGTTTTGCTACTATCACCTGACTCTTCTTTTAAAACCACCTTCTCAGCAAAGGAGGCCAAGTGCTTTACCTAAGCAAAGAAACAAATAAAAGGACGTTAACACCTGTGTTTCGCAGGCATTTTCTTATGCTATTCCATACAGAGCTATTCAAAAGAGGTAAAGAAGAAATAGCCAAGGAAGGTTTTATAATTTAGATCTTATTTCTTATAATAAAAAGAGGCTCCTCTGAGGGAAAATGTTTATTTAAATCTCAACTGTGTACCACATCAGAAATCACAAAATTGAGAACTTGTATTTTCTCGAAGGTTTCATTGCTTTATCATTTTTGGTTGTCCTTATGTTGACAAATGTTCTATACACATTGGCGTTGTGGGACTTGAGCAAACTTTTTGACATTTGTTTCTAGTGCTTTTCAGTGATGTGTGGTCAATTTCCCCAGAGAAATAAGTCATTGCTGGCATTTTCAGTAAATGCCTTTGTGCTTCTTTCCCTGTGCTGTGATGAAAGTGAAGAGTTGAGAATGGCTGCCCGGCTGGTTGGTTTTCCCAGGTTTAAATGCCTCCTTTTGCCTGGAGCAGCTTCCCTCTTGCCAAGGCTGGTCTCTCTCTTCTCCTACCTCCCATGGGCTCCTGCTGCCTCTCTCACTTTCGCATGCTGTCTCTGACCTCCGGCTCTCCCATCCCATTTTTCCCATGTGACCCCCACTCCCCATTGTCTTCCTTTCTCTGAACTCCCCTCCAATTCTTCCATGTTATAACCTAGCCGACCCATCCCGCATTGTTTGGGAGAACCATTAACCAAAACTAGATAAATTCTTGCTGCTACTTACAGAAGAGCAAACTGCAGAGTTGCCCATGTGAAGTAGCTTGATCAAAGCCTTAAGCTCTTCTGGAGAAAGAATTGCCTATTTTCCCAGAGTGCCTCTTAAGGCCCCCAAAGGGAATTTCAACTATATCACAAGCTCTATATTTTTAATCAGACCATCCCAACAAGAACCCTTCAAATTTGGTAAAAATATAGCCAGTTATCCAGTTTCATGTGATTTATTAACAGATATATTTAACATTATTTATATAGTCACATTTATTCTTCACGTCAATTGAGGCAATTTGGGGTTTCCTATCTCTCCCATTGCCTGTTAGCTCATTTCTCTCTCATTTTTTTGCTTGTTTTCTTTTGTGTGTAACATTTATATTTTAGCTCCATCTCTGTAATACACCTTAATTGCTACAGCCATCCCCCTCTACTCTGTTTTGTTTTCTCAAGATTGTTTGTTTCACCCACTCCGTGTGGTTTCCCTTATTGATCAGAGAGGAAAGTAAGAGTGAATTGTCACTCAAAAAAGGGACCCCAAATGACCTCAGATGAACCATCTAACATGTTCATTCAATTCACTATAATTCATAGAGAGAATTGCACACACAGGGAATTTAAACTGTGTCTATGTTTGGTGTGATGTGTTTCCGTACTCCCTGCTGTAGAAATCTCAAATCCTGGCCAGCAACTTTGATTCTTAACACATCTTCTATATGTTCTTTCAAGATGAACCACAGAGGGTTTAAAAGAAAAATAGCCACATAAGAGGATAGTCGCATTGCTCCGTGGCTGAGGAGCATACTGATTTAATCTATTGGGTTCTGCTCCTTTTATTTGGTTTTCATCTTCCTGCTGAATTCCTCACTCTCCTGTTCTGTATTTCCTCCTGCTGCGGGTAGCCTGACAGCCACTTTTCTGTGAAGTAAATTTACTATCCAATGAGTGTCCAGCAGCTTCTTGCGTGTTACTGTCCCTCTGCTGCTGGAGAGGACGCGCTTTGGCTGTTCAACACCGAGGGGCCTGCTCAGGACTGCCGTGAAGCGTCAACTTAGTGCAGTCAAACGCCTTGAGGGAGGCAGAGAATTTCAGCAGCAAACTCCTTGAAGTTTATGTCTCTACATTTCCCTCCCACTGCCACAATACTTTTTTGATGTATCCTATGGCACGTGAGCTGAAATTGGGGCATGTATGATGGGAACCAATGAGCCAAGTTTACCCTAATTCAAGAACTAAATTTTTAAGAGCAAGTCTAAACTTTCTACACAGCAATTCATATAAGAAAATGCCCCTAAAGACCTTTGGTATGAAATCTTTCATAAGAGCTGTGGTTATAAAGTAGTAAATCTGATGCCACAGCTGACAGGACAATTTTCTGTGTATTGTCACACTCAAATAATGACGAGCTCCTACACAACTGTATTTTATTGAATTTAAGACAGCCTTGATTTAAAAATGCTCCATTATTTTATACATGAGTAAGAAAGGGGGAAAAGGTGCCAACTGAGCTAAGATGAAATACTCTCTTTTCACATTAATTATTAATATAATACCCGTCCCAATTTCAGACAGGATAGAATGTGAAAAAGTGCACATTTTAGAATCAATGAAATACAGTAAACTCTTTTTGCCCTAGAAGAATCCCATAGGACCTTGTATTACATGCCTTGGGAAAAAATCCTGTTAATATTATGGAGACAGGGAAAATGTTTATAATTATGCTAAGAAACTCAACATTTTTGTTACTTTTTTTTTATTTCTATGGTTGATAGTAGTTTTTTTTAAATGTTTGCAAAAATCTTCCATAGAACCCACTACAAAAAGACCACCATAAAAATAATTTTTCTTCACTGTTAATTATATTCCTTCCCTGCTAATTATGCATTTTAAATTGCATCTTTAACAACCCAGGGATCTGTAATGAATGAAAAATAATCATTTATGGGCACCAAAGGATACATCAGATAGGTTTTGGTGCTATGCTCCTTTTGGTTCAAAACTTTGAGTAAAAATTATTTGTATCAGTAGTGGAACAATAGCATCTAAAACATAAAATATGTCCTCTAAGCCTTTTTCTTTCCAACGTGGATTGCAATTCTAAATGGTACAAGCTTTCTAAGGCATATCTGTGTTAGTATTGTGCTGCACAAAAAGGCCTTTGGAGGTGGATATTCCAGATCCCAAGAAAAAATTCCCACATTTTATTTTCCTCCCTTATGCTATTTTATTGGAAAGGCCTGTCTCCAGTACTCCCATAGATGTTATAGGAGTTGCATTAACTTATTCTAGACACCAAAAAGCCACATGTATAATAAAAACTGTGATGAACAGGTTATATCCTACAACTTTAAGAATTGACCCAAAAAAAGTAGTTTCCCTGCCTTACTCCCTAAGGAGACAAGCTAATTTTCTATTTTCCAAAGAACATTACTGTTTATGGAATATTTTTATACCCTCATCAATTTCCTTATGTTCTCTATACTGTAGATAGGATTCTTCCTTACTGGTCTTTGTACAGATGGTATTCAATTTTCTATTGAAAATTGTTGTAATAATACCCTTAAGACCTGTGACATTGAGAACCTTTATTTTTAAGCACATTGAGTAAAAATCCCAATGACTTGCATTTGTTAGTTGGTGAGAAGTGAGACCTTGTAAAGAGCTGAAACAGCTGAAGTCCAGAGTCTCAATTCATGATATTGTGACCAATT
>CAUYSK010005871.1:0-45365 GCA_963575035.1 Avahi laniger | reverse complement strand
AACACAACCAAGCGAAAAACACTGCTTGTGAACTTTTTTTTCCTCCATAAAGTAAATAGGTCTTCTCCCTTTTAGGTAATGTCCTTAGAAACATGGCTTTTCTCTTCACTCCCACCTCTTCACCATGACCCTTCCTCTGTCCCCCCCGTGCGTGACCTTACCACAGCACTCATCACTTAGGATCAACTGCCACTGTCCCCTCTCCCTATCGCTCCCTTCTGGGGCACTTCACTGCTGTCTTCCTACTCCTCGCTCTGTGCAGGGGGTCTTTGGATCCCCTCATCTCTGAACAGCGGTGTTATGGACTGAATATGTCCCTCCCAAATTCACACGTTGAAACTTAATCTCCAATGTGATAGTATTAAGAGGTAGGGGCCTTTAGGAGATGATTAAGTCATGAGGTGAAACCCTTATGGATGGGATTGGTGTCCTTATAAAAGAGGTGTGAGGGAGCTATTTGCCCCTTCCACCTTGTGAAGATACAGTTAGAAGGCGCCATCTAACTGTATCTAATTGAACTCTAACTGAGTTCAATTTCTTAACTCAGGTTAAAAATACTTGAGAATCCTAAGAGAATTTATGAATGAAATTGCCAAATCACTGTCAATGATTACTGAGAAACTGTCTAAAATACGACCAGGTCTGAAAATTAAATTCAGTAATTCTTACTATAAATAAAGAGGAAGAAGATATATTTTGAAAAGTACAAATTAGTGAACCAGGAGACAGGCCCTCACTAGACACTGAATCTGCTGGCCCTTGATCTTGGACTTCCCAAACTCTGGAACTGTGGGAAATAAATTTCTATTATTTAAAAATTGCCTGGTGTAATGTATTTTCCTAACATCGTCATTTTGGGGGTTAGGATTTCAACATATGAATTTCGGGGGAACACAAACATTCAGTCCATAACAGTGTGCAACCATAGCAGTTGCACAGGGCCTGTGATCAGAAGGGTGTCACGTTTGGGGCTTAAGGTTCTGAGAAATGAATGTCAATACATACAAATATAGAAACAATTGTCACCCTTGCATTCACAGGGTAATCTTCGGAGTGGTATTTGGAGTGAAGTTTTATTCTGAAAAAGTTTGTTTTCAGCTACTAATTTGGAGGACTCCTATTGCCTGTCATTTATAAAGTAACTAAATTCACCTCTATTGTTGTGTTGGTTATAATGAGCTCTCCATGCCAGTTGTGATTAGCACATTTGAAGGAGAAAATCGGGACTTCATGGAGCTTATAAAACAGGTCTATAATTTTTGTTGCTCTGTTTTGTGGCAGTTTGTTAATAAATGTCTGCGTATGTAGTGGAATTTAGTCTGGGATGTTTTTCTTTATAATCTCGTAGCAAAATTGTGGCTGAGAACCTTATATAGCCCTCCCCTATGGGTAGCTATTTATGGCAAAAAACCAAACCAAAACCAAAAAAACCTCAGTAATTGCGACTGGCTAAATAGGCTTGGGGTCATTCTGAACACCTGCATATCAGGATGGAACAGGAGCTTGAAGCAATGACATGAAGTTTAGTCATGGACCTAACTCCAAAGGTACAACCAATCATCAACTAGTGCAGATTATCACCAGAAGGTGATGAGAATCCAGGAGAAAATGATCCTATTGGTGATGAGTGTGTAACAACCAGGGATAGAAAGGCTAAAGATAATAAGAACTGTGTATACGATATAAAGAAAAGATGGTTTGAAAGTATCGGCAAACTCTAAAAAGTGTAATTTTAGTTTTGCAAACATGAGTAATTAATTCCAAGGAGGAAGAAAACAGGAGGTCCCCAAAGAAACCATATGTATTTCTTCAGAGATCAAATGTATGGCTTTTTTAAGAAACAAAATATATGCCATAGGTAGGAAACATTCTGGTGGACTAACATATTTTATCACTATGTACAAAAGTTCAAAGATGGCTCAAAACCCAGGACAGTCCTTACTCATAAGAATATTAATGGGAAAGTTAAAGCCCCACATGAGCAAAAAATTCAAGGACAATAAAATATGGCTTAAAGGTTGTTCAAAGAAAGAAGATTAAAGGAGACTCCGGAAAGTGGAACTCCACAGTTATTTTATTTCTAATTTCTTCATCATGTGACTAATCTTTGGTCAGAAAATGAAGACACATAAACATAAAGCATTAGAATGGAGGAAATGACACTTGAGATGAATCAAAAGATTTTAGAGATCACCCAGCTGCCCTGAGTTCAATTTCTTAACTCAGGTTAAAAATACTTGAGAATCCTAAGAGAATTTATGAATGAAATTGCCAAATCACTGTCAGTGATTACTGAGAAACTGTCTAAAATATGACCAGGTCTGAAAATTAAATTCAGTAATTCTTACTATAAATAAACAGGAAAAAGGTATATTTTGAAAAGTACAAATTAGTGCATCTGACAATCTCAAATAAGATGTGTTGAATTATTAAAAGAATTTCTAATTGACCTAGAAAATAATGAATTAGTCAACTTGGCTTTACTAAGAACTAAACTAACATTCTTTAGGTGCCTAGACTGGTTGATTGGGGAACTGCTATAAGCACAATGCACCTGGACTTTAAGAAGACATGTGACTGTTCATTTGCCAGTGTGTCACAATGTGTTAGATGCTGAGAGTACACAAATGTATGTCAAATCTGCCTTTGAGATGGGTATGGCCTTGTAAGAGAGGGATACAAAAACAGATACACTGTGATAAAGGCTGTGAAAATAGATACCATTGGATATTAAAAAAAGAAGGTGCCATCTCATCCTAGGGACATAAGGAAAGATCAGAAAAAATCTTCCTAAAGTGTGACATTTTGGCCGAGTCTTGAAGGATGAATAAGCATCCACTCAGCAGGATGAGGACACACGGTAAAAAGGTGTTTCAGGAAAAAAGAAGCGCATGCATAAAGGTATAAATACATAAAAGAGCCCCAGAATTTGCAAACTAGTGGTCTAGAGGCCATTTTTGCCCACAATGGTTTTATTTGTGACATCCCCACTCCCACATAACAGAGTGTGTTGAAACAATTTGAATTCATTGATAACATTTAAAAACTGAGAAACTTCCATATATGCAGTATATGAATTTCTGCCTTCACTTGAAAAATGAAAGATCTGGCCACACAGTTGAATTAAACTGAGTAGTGGCCGCCTCCTTGAGTTGAGATGTGTTCTCCCCAGGGCCCTTTACACTCTGCTGTCACACCCAGTCTGCCTCCCTCAGTCATGTTCCCTTCCCTGGCCTTTGCACACTATTGCACATGCATTCTCTGCTAGAGCAGTCCGAAAGCACCTAGTGTGCAATACGGTTAGTGCATGACTTGAGAAGCAGGCCAATCTTCTGAAAGCCAATTCACTGAAATTCAATTCCCCACATAACCTGTTCCACACATGATCAATTTGCTTACCGATTGTCAAGCACTCATACAAGACAAGGCAAGTCCAAGACCAACAACTAACTCATTTGACCCACAGAGATACAAGCTACTCTTTTGGGATGGGTTTATAGTGATAAAATATATATAACATAAAGTTTGCCATCTTAACCAGTTTTAAGTGTACAGTTCAGTGGTGTTAAGTACATTCACATTATTGTGTAACCAATCTCTAGAACTCTACACATATTTAACAAGAACTTCCCATTCCTTCCCCGGCCAGCCCTTGACAGCTACCATTCTACTTTCTGTCTCTATGAATTTGACTACTCTTCTTGGCCAAGGGAACCCCAGAGAAACCTTAAAACTGAGTTCCCAGCCATGACTGGATGGGAGGTCAGACACTTTTCATTATACTCCGACCCTTGCCAACAGCCATAAGGCTTTTTTCCTTAAGGGCTAAATCGAAACCAATTTCTTGTCCTTGCTTTGTCTTTTGATATCACAAGGCCTCCATTTTCTGAACACAGACTCCATAAAGGGGCATAAAGATCAACTGCGTGTGTGCATGTTTCTCCTTTCATAAATATTCATGACTCCCACTATAGCTTGTTAAATATGTATATTTGGCCACCCAGATCAGCATAATTTCCTGTTCCCATTGTCTATCCCTTATTTTTGGCTTCTGGCCCAGGCTCTGCTTCCCGGCCTGTGGAAATGGCCATCCACAGGTTGCAACCCTTTATGAGAAATAAAGCTCTCCTTTCCAAAGTTATGAATGTTGTTATTTTCTTCAGTTAGCATAATACTGAAGCAGAATCACATCGAGGTTTGGGCGTAAGAGTATATCTGGTTACAGATTACAGAAGCATAATCACTAACCCCGTCAGATGTTATCTTACGTAGGAAATGACAAGGAATAGGATCATTTCTCTTTTGAGGAACGTAGTGACTCAGGCGAGAGACGTAGGGGGACATGGGCTCTATTCTATTTTGTCTTCAAGGAATTCTTTGGGAGAGCTGCATTTTGTCACAGAGTCAGGGGTTCAAGCAGAAATGAACAAACATGGCTTCTTATGTTTGCTACTTTGTCTCACACAGTGCTCTATAATCATTTTGTAATAAAAATAGAAATAAAAAATGAAGTTTAAAAAATTCTTCCCAGAAATTTTAAAAGCCCCAATTAAAAAACTCCTTGGTAAATGCAAATAGAAATTATATAAATTATGAAAAGCAATATGAATCTATGGAAAAACATCAATATATGTAATAATTTTTTCTTTTTTTTTTTTAGACAGGATCTCCTATGTTGTCCAGGCTGAGTGTGTTATAGTCTCTGGGCTCAAACGATCCTCCTGCCTCAGTCTCCTGAGTAGCTGGGACTACAGGTGTGCATCACCTTGTCAAAGTAGAATACATTTAAAGTAGTGATCAGAAGATAATTCACGGCCTTAACCATACCAATAAAGTTTTTAATAATGAAAATAAATGAATTTAAATAGCCAACTCAAAAAGCTATAAAAAAGAACTGTAATGTAAACCAAATGAAGGCTCTAGGGAGAAAATAATAAAAATAAAAGCAGAAATTAATGAGTTAAGAATGAAAACAATAGATCACATTTAAAAACTGAAGCCTGAGTTCCTTGAAAAAAATCAACAAATTAGAGAAATCATTAGCTAATTTAATGAGGAAAAAGAGGAAGAGAGTACAAATGTACAAGAAGAAATGACAAGACAGAATAACTATTGATACAGAGGAAATTAAAACATAAGAAATTATATTATACTTCTGCATACAAATAAATTTGAAAACCTAGATAAAGTGAATAATTTCACATAAAAAATATAGTTTACCAAAATTGATTATGTAAACATAGAAAAATTACCAATTTCAATAGAAAAAATAAAGAACATTACCAATGAAATACTCCACATAAAACACTAGGCTCACATAGTTGCATAGGGGAAATTTACCACTTCAAGTATAACATTGAAACCTAAACCTGATGAAATGATTAAAAAAAGAGAGAGAAAATGAAAAGCCGGTATCGCACACAAATATCAATACAAAAATCCTAAACGATCTCCAATATTAATTTAAAAATATAATGACTAAAGAGGATTTATACTAAGAATGAAAGGATTGTTCAATATTAAGAAATATTAATATAATTTACCATATCAATATCTAGTTACAGAAAAACACTTTATCAAAATTCAATAGTCATTCCTAATAAAAATTACTGAAAAAATAGGAATGGATGGATACTTCCTAACATGAAAAAATAAATATATAACTCAATCCAAAAGTCAGATTTTTTTTTTTTTTTTTTGAGACAGAGTCTCACTGTGTTGCTTGGGCTAGAGTGCTGTGGCGTCAGCCTAGCTCACAGCAACCTCAAACTCCTGGGCTCAAGTGATCCTCCTGCCTCAGCCTCCTGAGTATCTGGGACTACAGGCATGCGCCACCATGCCTGGCTAATTTTTTCTATATATTTTTAGTTGTCCAATTAATTTCTTTCTAATTTTAGTAGAGACGGGGTCTCACTCTTGCTCAGGCTGGTTTTGAACTCCTAAGCTCAAACAATCCACCCGCCTCGGCCTCCCAGAGAGCTAGGATTACAAGCGTGAGCCACTGCGCCCGGCCAAGTCTTACTATTTTAAGTCTGCCGTATCCCCTGAATTCTTCCTTTCCATCCTCATGGCCATTGCCTAATTTTGGCACTTATCTCTCCCTTGGCATCTCCTTGCTTCTTATGTGGTCCTTACCCTGCTGCAGCATTTACACTGGGCTTGGACTGTTTGCACGCCTCTTTTGCAAAAGACTGTAAGCTACTTGAGAACAGGGACTGGATCATATTTATCTCCGTATATTCCAAATTCATGACACAAAACCTTTAACCTCAATCAGTGTTGGATGAGTGGGTGGATCGATGAGAAAACACTTTAACTCCCTCATAGTAGAAATGTGAATCAAATCTAAGATGTGTTACAGATTGCATATTAGACCCCAGAGAAGTTTACGGTCAGAGAGGTACAAAAGATAGGAGTAGGTTTGTTACCAAAAATTATTGAACTTCAAGTGGGATTACATTAGCAAAAAAAATCCCCATGTGAACTTATAGATAACTCAGTGGAACTCCAAGAAGGAGGAATGGAAAAAATAACTATACATAAATATATATATATATATATATATATATATAAACTGGTTTTCCTGAGAGTTGCTGGATTGTCTATAAAGTTGCTCAGAGGAGTGTGGTATGGGAGGGGTAGGTTTGTGTGCTGATGTCCCTTAGATTGAGAATGAATGACCATAGTCTTTTAAAGAAACCTTCCTAAACATAGAACTGCTCAAGCCTACTGAAAAATTTGGCAACCCCAAGTCCCCAGTGGTTAACTGTTTTTGACAGTGAAACTATAAGAAAGGGTCTTTGCTACATACAGATCTACTCTAATAGTATGCATATATCCTTCCATAAGTGAACCTTGCTTTTTCTTTCTTTTTTTGCTTTCACTTTGCCTCACATTGGGTGTGGTCTTTGGTTTACTACATGGGCAAGGCCTCTCATGTGTACCTGGGTTGCCAGGCATTCTCTTTGGTGTCAGAGGTTTCAACCATTTTAAGATGGCATCTGGGGGTGTCATGGCTCACGCCTGTAATCTTAGCACTCTGAGAGACCGAGGAGGGAGCATTGCTTGAGGTCAGGAGTATGAGACCAGCCTAAGCAAGAGCAAGATCCCATCTCTACAAAAAATAGAAAAATTAGCCAGGTGTGGTGGCACACGCCTGTAGTCCCAGCTACTTGGGAGCCTAAGGCAGGAGGATTACTTGAGCCCAGGAGTTTGAGGTTGCTGTGAGCTATTATGATGCCACCGCACTCTAGCCTGGGTGACCGAGGGAGACTCTGTTTCAAAAAAAAAAAGGGCATCCTGTCCACTTGCACCATTGGATGCAGATGGGCGTGCTGGGAACCACATAGTGACCCACCTTAGTGCTTTTCATAGGATGATATGCTCCATAGAGCAGACTCTTCTGGGGACTTTGTGTGGACAATCTCATTGAATCTTCATAAACTCTGCACAACAGGTATTCTTATTATTCCCACTTTACAGATGAGAACACTGAGGCATAGAGGAAGTGAAATGACTTGTCTATGATTATAAAGTTGGCTAATAGTGGAGACTAGATTAAGACTATGTCTGTCTGACTACAGACTTAACCATTACACTACAAGGAGTATTTCTGGTTTTGTTTTTTTGTGCAAAGGGGATGTGGTTCACAGAGAAAAGGAAGATAAAAATCATACTTAGTTCCATGTTTCTGTGTCTCAAAATACTTCAAACTGCTTTAAAAGCCTAAGCCAGTGCGACTCTCAACATAGTGGCATTAAGCCCTGTGGACATAGTAGCATATAGTGCAAAATGAGTTCTCTCCTGAAGCCCAAGCATCTACATGTTGTTTCCCTTTAAGTGGAGGTGCCCCTGTATTGACAGCTTGCTAGACCACATTGTTTGCATTCTGTAGTCATTTGCTTCCTATCAAGTAACAGAGACAGTAATATTTTATCCTTCGTTCATTTCTCTTTATCTGGAAATAAAAATTATTGAGTATTTCAAACATTCCTCCTTTCCTTAGACAGAATGCAGAAGTGACATGTTTATAAAAATGGAACTAAATTAGATAATTTATAACCAGACTATTACAGATAGATCAGAAAAGTGCTCAAGTCTTTATCATTTATTGAAACAACTTTAAAAATGTTCAAGTGAAGCTTGGAGCAAATAGCATGTACTATTTTATAAACTATTGATAAATGTAGTATAATAAAAACATATTATCTATCTTTACAGTATAATCTTCAGTCATTCTCTATTCCATGAATGCATTTTTATCGTCTAGAGATTTTTGACATGATAAAGATCTTTTCAGTATTGCAAATTTTTGCTTCAACCAACACACAGAATTATCTCATGGACTATTGAGTTATAAGCAGCTACATTTATTCATTCATCTATTCCTTCATGCAATGAACAAAGGGCCAATTCTATGCCAGGCCCAGTGGTACACTGAAGTTACTGTGGTGAATAGGACAAGGTCTTGGTCCTCAAGAAACTCACAGCATATAAAAAAAAAAAAGAAAAGAAACTCACAGCATAGTAGGGAAAACCTCAACCGTAAGTGCTGTGAAGCACTTGTTAAATGCAGGGTGCAGTGGGGGAAGGGAACGGGTCACATAAGAAGAGAAAACAGCATGCCTGGGGCCTAAGGCAGGAAAGCATTTGAAACTTTGCTGAGAGGAACTGAGGGCTAGAACTTAAGAGACTGAGAGAGGGATTGGCAGGAGATGAAATAAGTTAATTATTTCGGTCTTTATTCTAAGGTCCATAAGAAACAAGGGAGTGGTGAAATCAGAATTGTGTTTAAGAATTCCACTCTGGCAGTGCAAGAACTGATGGAAGAAAACGAGAGAGGAGACAGGGAGTCTAGAAAGAGAGATGATGGAAATATGGACTAGGATATTGGCAGTAGAGATAGAAAGAAGTAGACTCATTTAAGAGTTAAGAGATAGGCTTGATGGGTATCGACTGGTGGGATCAGACATGGACAGTGACGACAGTGAGAAGTCAAGCCAGGTTTATGGCCTGGGAAACAGGGTAGGTGAAGACACCATTGACTGGAAAGGGAAACACTAAAAATTGATCCCATCATTGTGGAACAAGATTAAGAACTAACTCCATTGGGATACATTGGGTTTGAGAACAAGGCCCACGATTTGGAGATGTACGCAAACTCTAGGAGACAGATGAGAACTAAAGGCATGGCATTAGTAGCATGAAGTAGCTACAAGGTTAAAACCATGAGTCCACGGGAGACAGCCCATAGCGAGCGTGTAGGACAGCAGTAGAAAGGGTAAAGGATCTGGAGTCCTTGGGAAGGGCAAGTTGACATCATGAGGAAGCAGCCTGAGAGGGTGAAGGCAGTTGGCTATTGTGAGGTTGAAGCTTAGGGGAGAGGTCTGCACTGGAGCTATGGGAGGTGGCATTTAGAGGGTGGTTGAAACCATGGGGAGGAGATAGCCTAGAAAATGTAGAGTGTTTTTTTATTAATAACATCACTTCTGATAACATATATGGTTTGCAATTTGGTTACTAGAGGTAGAAATAATCTGGAAGATGATGATTTTCAAAGAAGAAGGCAGGGTGAAGTGCAGGCGCAATGTTTAACCCAAAAGAGGGCATGAATATGGGAAGATTATAAAAAATTTGTCCAGGTGGACATAGATTCCTTTCTGATGAACCCTACTAAAGGGGTGATGACTCTTGCCCACCCCATTGTCTCACCCAGGCAAGTGGGCACTTAGCCACTGTAAGGAAGGGAGGGCCATCGCCTGTGTATTGTACCTCTCTCTCTCGACTGGGCCTGGGATCCTGGCCTTCCTAAGGGAGGCCCACACCTGTGACAATATCATGTCTCCTAAGCTGCCATGGCCACTGCCCCACTTCCTTCAAGTGTCCCGTGCAGATGTTAACATTGCAGAAGGATCTTTGCTTCTGGAGGACAAGATAACAGTGTGGACATATCCCCAGTGAGTCCCTGAATCAACCAATATCATCCCTGCTTGTGCTAAAGTTCTCTCATTGCAGAAAGTACACAGCCAAGCATGTTTGCCTGGCATGATTTGAGCTTTGTGTTGGATGTGCATGCTCCAAGTTCTTCAGAGTCACTCAGCCAGGAAAGGACCGTGCTATCCACGGGACTGAAGAGCAAGGACAGTAGCCAGGAGCTGGCCTCAGCCTTTCTCACTCTCCTTTCTTATCTCTACAGTAATATTTTCTTTTGGATGAACATGTGGTGTTTGTCTTAAGCAAAGCACTCTACCAGGAAAGATGAAGATGCCACTCTGGGTTTCTTACCTGAAAAATTCCTCTATTGGAATGGCTCCATTGGCTTCCATGGAAGACTGTGGGGCCAATACTTTCCCTCAGGTTGTGCCAGCTCCATTTCCTCTTGCCTAAGGTGGAGCCACCTAGACAGCTATTAAAAAGATACACTACTGCTTCTTACTGAAGCTCCCCACCTCCCTGCCATACTCAGCTGTGATTAACCAAGAAAAAAAAAATCTCTTCTATCTCCTGCAACCTTTTCAGAGCAAGCTGGAAATAAAGACTCAGATTGCTTTGCACAGAACAGGCTAACACGCCATCCATCAAAGGCTATCTCAGACTTCCGGAGAGTGTGCAGTCGCCAAGACATTTTGCAGTGTAAGTAGCTTGAGAACCAAGTTTATGAAAACATCACAAAGGTTGGGAAAATTCCCTCCAAATGCTTATTCTTGGCCCAACCTGGTTCAGGGCCTCAGGTATTAAACTATGACAATAATGTTAAGGGATCTTTATTATTCAAAAAATAAATAAGAAGATAATTACAAGTTCATTCTGGAAACAATAGAGACTACACGTAGATACCACAGACTTCCTTTAAATCCAGTCATTTTTTGATGAGGAGTGGGCAGGCTTGGGCTGCTCCCCCCCCATCTACAGTGGGACAAAGTGGAAAGAAAATAACTGGTTAGAAATGGCCTGACTCTGTGTGTGTGTGTGTGTGTGTGTGTGTGTGTGTGTGTGTGTGAGAGAGAGAGAGAGAGAGAGAGTGAGAGACTGAAAAAGAGATTGGGAGAGAGAGATTGAGAGGAGGAAATTGAGAGAGAGAGAGAAAGAGAGAGAGGGACGGAAAGAGAGATGGAGAGGGATTGAAAGAGAATGAATGACTGTCAGGGTGGGTGGCGGGGGCAGGGTTTTCAGTTCTGCACTGCACTACACGATCTAGAGCCTGGCCCCCTCCATCAGAGCCGCAGGAGCCCAGAGTCAACCCTAACTGAATGTGAGCTGAGCCTGCCCATTTCCCTTCTGCATCCTCACTGATAAATCAAATATATTATCCCCTGAAAGACACTGCATGCAAAGAAACAAAACCTAACTTGGCTAATTATCTGCTGTTTACTCAGGATTCAGTCCGTGCATAATGGCCTTGTGTTTTCATAGGACTCTGTGGATGTCTGTATCAGTGGGGTTGCTGCTTCAGAATATAAGCTCCTAGGGAGCAGGGCCCGTTTTGGTTTCCCGTGCCCTGTAATTCCCTTATTACAGCCCTACATGCCCTGGGTGTATAATAAATAGTTCTCCATGAGGAGGATCCTAGGGTTATAAATAGGCAGTTCAGCAGGGGGTGGTGTTAACTGCTGCGCTGCAAGGTTATTCTGTTCAGAGTTTGAGTAGGCCAAAGGACGTGAAGCCAGTCCCGTGGCTCACTTGGCTTGGATCAGTCACATTGACAAACACCGAAGCACCCGCTTGCAATTCAAACACTCCTCCCAAGTGGATGGATTGCTGCCTACAAGGTTTGGAGGAACTGTGGGTATTTGCCGCTCTGAGTAAGATTCTCTCAGATCCACCCGTGGACCTCAGGCAGAGGCTGGCTATAAATGGAGCTTGACTCGAAGCTTCCTGGTTGGAGCAGAAGGTGACTTGGGCATAGATGTAATAGAGTCCTTGTCTTTTAACGGTGAGCTGTTTCCCATTTTCGAGAGTTACCAAGTTGTTGCTCATGGTGTAGTATCCTTTTTCAGCCCACTGTAGAACTGTTATAAAGAGGAGAAAAATTCATGACGATATGAAACACAGAGTGGCTCACATTCTAACAGAAAATGTAGCTTAATGTTAGATACTGGCTTTGTATAGGAATCCTCACAGCCCCTTCCAGCCCTCAGAGTCTACGCAGGAGTTACGGCTAACAAATCAGCATGGGCTTCAGAGTCACATGGAGCAGGTTCCAACCCAGGCTTTATCCAAGCTTGGGCAAGTCACTTAATCTCCCTGAGCTCCGGCTCCTCATCTGCAACCTGGGGCTAATATTAGAGTGTATTTCAAAGACTTGTGAAGATTAAACAAAGTAACACATCACAGTGAGTTTCCTTCTCTTTTTAGGGTTCTTAAAGCCAATTTGCCCTTGAACTTAACGATGCAAATGACTTCAAAATTCCATATGATCAATTATGCATACCAAATCATTCAGACAAAACCCCTGCTAATAGTAACATGGACACCTTGCTTGCTTTGAATTTTACAAAATCAGAGTTGTCAGTCTACCTAGCTCAGCCTCAGCAGAGAAAAGACCCCAGTTGTTCCTACCTAATCACGCTGTTGCAAACCCGACCTGCCTCCCACAGCAAGGACTAAAATTAGGCAAGGAAGTATGAAAATAAACTGTGTGTTCACTTCACTGTGTGTTTTGATCTCCCATTGTAGTGGGCGCCACCAACTCGAAAGTACCTGTATTCTTGTGGCTAAGCAGAGTACCCACCAACAGTGTGCCATTTTCTTGGCTGAGATGTTGAGTGGGTTCAAAGTAGTGTGTGCGCCCGATTTCAAATCTCAGCTCCCACAGAGAGTTAGGCGGAGTGATGGGGGAAAAGTGAAAGTACTGAGGAGCTTTTAAAAAATAATTCATATTTGGTGGTCTTAGGCCTATCAGGGCACAAGATCCCACCCGCTAAGACTCATCCTTTAGTAATAGGGAGGCATCCCCGAATGCCTGACATATCTGGGCCCTCTAGGCCATTCCAGAAATAGCACTTCATTACATTTCCCTTTTGGACCATTTGAGAAAAAAAAAAGGCAATTTCTCTATCTTTTAGTCCACTAAATTTACTTTGGTATTTCTTTACCTAATTTTAGTCCTTACTGTGGGATGTAAGGCAAGTTTGGAGCAGCACGGTCAAGTACAAATAAGAGGTTTGGGACTGGAGTGTGGGAGGAATGTTACTGTCTTCCTACCTGGTCCCCTGCAGACCTATTGTAATGCAGACTGTTAAGATATTGTAGGATCGATACCAGTCACGAGCCTTTTGGGAGAATGAAATATATCTAAGGGCAAGGATTTAGATACAGATGGACAAAGACCGGTGGGAAGCTATTCTTCTAGGAGGTTTCTCTGTTGCTATCATCCAATCCAAAAGAGAGAAGGTGTCATGTGGATGGCCACCCCGGACACAGCAATATAGTTGTGATGGTCTCCCATAAGTATATTTTCTGAGAAATAGGTACTCGACAGAATTATTAAATATTGTGGGAATAACCTATATTAATGAGGGACTTTATATGTCTCTTTTGACATCTAAACCACAGTGCAGTAGACAAAGTAGTAGCACCTTGCATTCATATAGCACTTGATGGCATAACTTTCTGCCACATTGGCTGATTTGATACTCAAAGCCACCCTGTGGAGTAAGTGATGTAGGAAATTGCTGTGTAGGTAAATGGACTTGCCCAAGGTCGACCAGCAAGTAGTGGTCATGATTCTTGAATCCCAGTATTCCTACCCACTGTTCTATTCCCATACCATGATCCATGATAACTGTGCATGTGTTGTACCCACTGAGAAGCCCAAGCCACCTCAGGGATAGCATAGGCGGTGTCTTTCTCCTCTCTCTTTCTCTTCCCATTCCCTCTCTCTGTGTGTGTATGTTTCTGCGTGTGTAGTTCTAAACACACACACACTGTTTAGAACTCTATTCCAGAGCACTCTGCTGAATTTTTCAAAGACTGCTCTGATGCTCTTGCCTTCGTGTCGATGGGGAACTTTAAGTTAGCGTGCATGTTTCCATCCATTTATCAGATGTGACACATTCTCCAGCACCAGCTATCACAAGGTGCAGATTTGGGAAAAAAAATCTAAGGGCTAGAATGGTAGCAGAACGTATATGGAAATAAAATCGTTCAAAGTTGAAAAGATCACAGTGTGTCGTCTGTTGTTACTTCATTGGAAAATCTAACGTCTTGGCACCTATTGATCTTTACAGAATGATTTTACCTCTAATTTCCCTGAGGTTGGCCCCAGTGAGGCTGGGCTTAATCATACAGGGATTGACAGATGGCAGGAAGTACCCCTTGAGGCACATTTCCACACAGCAAAGAGGAGTGAGGAGAAGGGATGCTCCCAGTCACGAGGTCACTACCTGCCATCTCTTCCATGTTGTCAGAATAATGGTCTCTCCACCCAGTAATTCATCATTTAAAATCAGCCATTGAGCAAGAACATAATGAGAACATCAGGATTGCTTCCCACCTCTTTTTGTCCCTCTAAGTCCAATCTATGCACTTGAGCTCACTTTGAAGACACAGGAAAGCATATGAGAGCTGTATGGGTAGGTTTACAAATTGGGCCCCAGAGGAAGACAGGAGCCTAGTCATTAGGCTGCATTGCTTGGGCATCCCAGCCTTCCCCCTTGGGTGGCTAGCACTCAGATGCTACGGGACTTACCAGATGCTGTTTTGCCACTGGCCTCACTTATGACATGTGCTGCAATTTGAGGATTCTGATCACCTGAAATGAAACCAAAACCAAACTGTCATGCCAAAGTAATACAAAATTGCCCACAGAAGTGTTTAGTCAAGTTCGACAAGTGTGTGTACTAGAGACTGTGCTAAGGTAGGTTACATGAAAGGAAGGATGAAATGGTCTGAGATCCCTCCCACTGAAAGACAAGTTGGTTTCTAATATCTTAATAATTGAATCAGCTGTTTCCATTGATGCCATTCTCCTAGGAGTTGATCAATACTGGATTCCATTTTACATAGATTGACACAGGCTGAAAATACTGGTCTTCATTAAACATACTTTGAATCTTGCTCTCAATAACAGTTCCTATACATTGGGGTCTCGGTAGGCCCCAAGATTGTGTCTGAACACTTAGTAACATGCTTATGGTGTCTGATTTGGTCAAGCAACTGGCCAAGCTATTGTATCTATCTCTAATTGTGTCTCATGTAAAAGGATTGCTTCTTAATAAGTGCACAGACTATGTGGTAGTTTCTTTTGTTCCAGTTATGAGCCTGGTGTTAGGCACTTTGTAGATGCCCTATAAATGTTGAGTCAAATTGCATGACCTAAACTATTAGTTTGGTTAAGTTTATCATTTTCTTGAAGACTGCTAGGCAGCATCCACATGAACTATTTCCTCAAATTTCACTGTAATTAACAGGCAGCATGGCGTCGCTCAACATATCTTGCAGTCATTCTGAAGACAACATCTTCATGGAAATCAGATGACTCTTTAGCTTTCAGACCAATAATTAAGGCAATCTCTGAGTACTTTCTTTGTCTCAGAAAATAGTATCTATATCTCTGCATGTATATATTTCTTTTGTGTATTAGAATTGCACAAGTCATAGCATCAAGTTCACCAACTTTGTGACATAATAGTCTCTCTAACAACACCTCCTCCTTCCCCTACTCATTATTGTGTTGGATAGGGTGCCATGCTCTAAAAGGAACAGGGAAACATTAGTGTGTCTGGAAAAGGAGGTAACTGGGAGAGAAAAAGGCCTGGGAAGGGTCATAGAAGAAACAGGACATTGGTGATCTTCAGCCTAAAGAAGAGAAAGCTCAATCAAGGCTCAGGGGCCATAGTTGCTGTCTTCCATATCTGGACCACTACTGTGTATGAAAGGAATTGCACTTTGTTTAGTATGGCTCTGAAGAGCAGAACTGGGACTAGTAAGTGGAGATTACAGGAACAAATTTTGATTCAAGAGGAGGAAAGACTTCTCTTGAGTAGTATAGTAATCTTACTGTAATTGTTAGAGCCATTCAAAGATGGACCAGGTTGCCTTATGAGGTAAAAGGTGCCTCATCCCTAGACGTTTGATCAGAAGCCCGATAGTCAGTGCTGTTGTGAAGGAGATTCATGTTCTGGAGATGGTGTTCTGGATTTGAGAACCATCAAGTTCCCTTCCAACCCTGAGATGTTCAAGATGCTTTATGTCAAGATAGGGCAAAGAGTAGAACATTGTCACACTGTCACTCCTCGATCCCAGAGGCTCCACCAGCCGCTGTCCCCCATGAAAAACTGTTATCATTGAGTGATGAACACCACCGATACCAAATGATGACTTTCCTGTCATCTCATCCTCTGTAGGTGGTAACAGGCAGTATGGTTGCATGGATTAAAGTATTGAACATAATGAGATTTCTTCAGACTTCGTATTGTCAGCATGAAAGGAACATAGTCTTCCCCACAAATATGTACATACAAAGCCTTTCCAAACCACATGGACCAGAGAAGGTGTCAATGTGACAATTGTGTCCCTGTTTTATTTCCAGGGCTAAAAGTTCCATGACTCAACACTGGGTTGTTCAATATGGTCAGTCTTTAGACTTCCTTTTAGTTTTTAAGCATTCATAGAAATTGGTAAATAGCAACCCACCTTTTTGCATTTCATAGCTGTTTTCTTTCTTCTTCTCTTTGTTTAGGATTATTTCCTGAAAGAAGAATCATTACAAAAGGTCATTTTGTAGGGGCTCTGCTGGGGGGTTGTAAAGGTATCATCCATTTGACATCTGTCATTACTCTGTTGCCTATTTCTGGTGAGGATTATCATATAGACTCAGATCCTGTCATTAATTCCATCATTCCGATTGGGAGCCCATGGCTCTGACAGATGAGTCGACAGCCTAGAACACCCAGGGGAGAATCTGGAAGCAAAATCCAGGCCTTATTATCTCTCCAGACCAGAGGCTGCGATACTGACCCATCCTATGACACCGACCTCCCTGGCTTTGACAGGTATTGACAAATAATGTTGAATGGCGAGATGATCCTTCCCTGGGAACTGGTGTAGGGGATATTATTCAACATAAAGCATGGTGTGTATCTATTAGAATAAAATTGTTCTGAAGTCTTGTAGGAAAAGGTAATAGTAAGTTTGACCTTGGGAGAGAAACCACAGACTATGAAAAGACCCTCAGACATTTTGAATTTTGTTTTCCCTTTCAATGGATGGAAGAGATTCTCTTGTTGATGGTTGCTTTGTATGACCTGAATTTATTTAGAATAATCAGTATTTAGGAAACACATCTCCCAATGCTGCTGATGTTCAAAGGCAAATGTGACACTTCTTAAAAGATTTCTTTTCACTTATAAACTGAAGGAAGGCTAGAGGTACTTAAAGAAGCTAACAGGAACTTCCATCAACACAGGTTGGAAGATAATAAAAGCCATTACTGCCATTTTAAAGAGACTGAACAAAAAGCCTGGAGGGCTTAAGTGGACAGTATGAAGTCACCCAAAGAGGCTGAGGCTTAAATTAAGAGAAGCAGGCCGGGCGCGGTGGCTCACGCCTGTAATCCTAGCACTCTGGGAGGCCGAGGTGGGCGGATCGTTCTGAGCTCAGGAGTTCGAGACCAGCCTGAGCCTGAGCAAGAGCGAGACCCCATCTCTACCAAAAAATAGAAAGAAATTAATTGGACAGCTAAAAATATATCTAGAAAAAAAAAATTAGCCGGGCATGGTGGCTCATGCCTGTAGTCCTAGCTACTTGGGAGGCTGAGACAGTAGGATTGCCTGAGCCCAGGAATTTGAGGTTGCTGTGAGCTAGGCTGACGCCACGGCACTCGTCCCAGGCAAGAGAGTGAGACTCTGTCTCAAAAAAAAAAAAAAAAAAAAGTATGTTGGAGACAACTTCAAACCTCCATACGTTCTGGATGAAAGTCAAGGTGGGATATCCTGAGATTGCCACAAAAGCACTGAAAAGCCTGCTTCCATTTCCAACATTCTATCTTTGTGAAGCAGGGTTTTCTGCAGTGGCAGTAACCAAAACGAGATTATGGAGTAGACTGGACATAAACAACACACTTCGGGTGTCACTGTCTCCCATCACCCCCAGATGGGACCATCTAGTTGCAGGAAAATAAGCTCAGGGCTCCCACTGATTCTGCATTATGATGAGTTGTATAATTATTTCATTATATATTACAATGAAATAATAATAGAATAAGGTGCATAATAAATGTAATACACTTGAATCATCTGGAAACCATGCCCCTCACCCCCAGTCCATGGAAAAATTGCCTTCCATGAAATCAGTCCCTGGTGCCAAAAAGGTTGGGGACCACTGCATTATTGTTAAGTCTAGTCATCTTATTACCCAACAGAACACTGGAACTTATTCCTCCTGTTGAAGTGTAGCTTTGTACTGGTCAATCAATCTCTCCCCACCCTCTCCACCCCTACTCTCCCTATTCTCTGATAAACATTATTCTACTCTCTATTTCTTTGAGATCAACTTTTTAGATTTCACATATGAGTAAGAACATGTGGTATTTGTCTTTCTGTGCCTGGTTTATTTCATGTAACATAATGTCCTCCAGGATTTCATTCTTTTTATGACTGAATAGTATCCCATTGTGTATATATACCATATTTTCTGTATTCATTCCTCTGCTGATGGACATTTAGGTTGATTTCATATCTTCGCTAGTGTGAACAGTTCTTTAATAAACATGGGAGTGCAGATATCTCTTCCATATATGGATTTTATTTTCTTTGGATATATACCTAGTAGTGAGAATGCCAGATAATATGGTAATTTTATTTTTAATTTTTTGAGGAACCTCTGTACTGTTTTTCATAATGGCTGTATTAATTTATATATCCACCAGCAGCCTGTGAGGATTCCCTTTTCTCTACATCCTCACCAACACTTGTTCTTTTTTGGTTTTTTGATAAGTAGCCATTCAGCTAGAGTGAGGTGATATCTCATTGTAGTTTTGATTTGCATTTCCCTGAATTTTCTGTTTACAGACCTTGAAATTCCCCCAAAAAACTGAGAACAGTGATTCTCAACCTCCCTTCCAGACCTAATAATTTTTTCTTTTAAATTATTATGGGTACATAGTAGTTATATGTTTGTGTAGGGTCCATGTGATGTTTTGATACAGGCATATGATGTGAATTGATCAAATCAGGGTAATTGGGGTAGCCACCACCTCAGGTATTTATCATTTCTTTGTGTCAGCAACATTCCACATAGTCAGACAGAATGAACAATATCTGATAACACAACAAAATGATTATAATCAACAATAAGTTAGGGTATACTTTAAAATAACGAAAAGAGTGGAATTGGAATGCTCCTAATAAATTAAAATTTGGGTGGTGGGAAGAGGAAGGGGGAGCCAGGAATCTGGGTGCATATGTTTTGTAAAGGCTCTACAGGTATTTATGATGCCCATTGCTAGTTAAGGATCATTGTCATAGACAGTTGGAGATGAAGATCCTCAGGCCATCGAGATTATCAGTGCATCATTAGCAAGACCACTACCCAATGGCTTGTATCCATATAACATGATAAGAAGAAATTCTTTATTTGAAGAAAAACTAAATTAAAAGTGAAAATAACCTATAATATTAAAATAATTAAAATATATGATATTCAAAAGCTGATGGATTATCAAACTGAACACAAAATGAATTTCTGCATTTGAAGACTGAATTGATCATTATTTCAATGAACTTTGAGAATCTTTGCCTTATCTCCCTACCGAGAAACTGTTCTCATAGGATAGGATAAAGTCAGTTTCTATCTTATTTTCAATATTATGCTATTGTATGGTTAAGAAAATACTTGGATTATTTTAATCATTGAAGTTTAAAATAGAGTGTTCATCTGTGAATATGATATTTTCATTCTTATAATCGTTTTCACGATTTGTGGATATTTTCTGATACTAGTGCTTATGGAGTCTTGCACTTAGTAAATGTCAGCCCATAGGAAAAATTGCAAATTACTTTCTTAGGTTACTGTAGCATACATTTATATTAATATAATAAAAACACTTCTATTTCTATGTAAACATCAGGTTCCTTAAAGTTAACATATATTTACAGGCCATGGGCAAGATACCCTGCAAATGTCATAAAAATACTGTAAGTTCAATTTAACTTTTCAGTTAACATTAATTTTGATCCAGTTGTTACAGGTTTCCTAAATGGATAATTTACTAATGTCTACACAGTTTTTAACTTTAAATGCTCAAACAATCATTAGCTGGCTTTAAATTACTTATCTATATATAGTCAGATAATTATATTCGGAAAGAAAATGTGAAACCTAAATTAACAAAGGCCAACTTTGTGTGCAGGGAATTAATAGTCATAGTAAATTGACAAGTTAATTATTAGTTTCACTTTGTCTATTTTAAGAAGTGAAATGAGACCACTTGCTTTTTGCCTGCTATTTAAGAAGGGATTATAACTTGCTGCTTTTTAAAGAATAAAGCTCTCATGAACTAGAGGACTCTTCTATCAGCTTTTCTCACATTAACTTTTGCAGCTTGTGAGACATTCTGTTCATGAACGTTCTAAGTACTTCCATTTTCCTAAGTGCCTTGAAAAGAAATTTCATGCTTGAAGATCAGTGGAAGAAGAAAAGTATCTGTTAAAATGTACTTGAGAGAACAGTAGTACAAAAAATGGGAATGAGAAAACAGGAGGCAAAGATGAACAGAGGCAGATCCAAGAAACATGCAACTGAATTAAAAAAAAAAAACCGAGAAACTTCTGTGATCTGAATGTTTGTATATTCTCCCAAATTCACATGCTGGAACCTAATCATTAAATTAAGGGTATTAGAAAGTGAAGCCTTTGGGAAGTGATTAGATCATGAGGGCTTTGCTTCTGTGGATGCATTTAATGCCCTTATAAAAGAGGCTCCAAAGAACAGCTTTGCCTCTTCTGCCATGTGTGGCCATAGCTAGAAGGTGCCATCTATGAAGCAGAGGGCCCTCACCAGACACCAAATCTGCTGCCATCTTGATCTTAGAATTACCAGCCTACAGAACTGTGAGAAATAAATTTCTGTCATTTATAAATTATCAAGTCAAAGATATTTTGTTTTAGTAGCCTGAATTGGCTAACACAGAAACATCTAAAGGACAAGTTCATATTCAATTGAATTATTTCTAGATGTTCTATTTGATAAAACCTACAATCTGTTAACAGTGGAATAAAACAGAAATCAAGTAGTCCATAAGAATAGATCAGTTTAAACATTACAGGAGGGTCATGTATTTAAGAGAATATTTCTCACAATTAGAACTCAACAAATGAACAGAGAAAGAAAACACAATCAATACACTAGTGTATAGAAATATCCCAGGAAGTGCAGTACATAAGCTTTGATCACAATCTGTAAAATGGAGGCACAACAAACATCACAGGCTGTTGAAAAGATGAAACGAGACAATACATTTAAATGTCTTGCAAATGTAAGATATTTCAGGAGCAAAGAGAACTTATAATCACTAATCAAGGAAAGCTGTGCCTACCAGGCCTGGAGTATCTGGTCAATGAAAACCTCATTTGAATGACAGCTGAAACTATAAGGGAGGATGGAAAGTCTTGACTTCTTGAGCAACAGAGTTCATCCCGAGGTTAACTGAAATTATGATGTAAAGTCCTGGTGGACAGGTATCTATCTACCTATCTACCTGCCTACCTGCCTACCTATCTATGTAGCTTTTACCAGATCTTACGCTCAGTAGACAATAACAAAGTAGTAAATGGAACTAGTGAACCCATTTCTCATTCAGGGCCCTAAGATTGTGGAGTCTACTTTACTAAACTTTAAAGATCTGTCTCAAACTCAAGATGCCCATTAACTCTCTACCCTTGACCAGTTTCCTAGCTGAACTGTGATGCGTAACTATTCTTTTAACCCCTATTTATTTCTCCAAACTCAACCTACTGCTCTGTTGTGACCTTCAATATCCATCTGATCTTTCCTCCTCTGTCTAATGTGAGTTTGATTTATTGCTGGACTTCCCTAGCCAGACTCCTGGGCCTTTCTCTATCTATCTGTCTCCCTCATCTATGAAGGGGAATCTTCAATCATATTAGGCAATAAAAGCAAAGCCAACAGTTTTAGTGTAGTTTACTTCATTACTCTATAGTATACAGCTACTGAAAATAGTGAGTTACAAATGTTGTTTTTTATTTATGATTATTAAAGTTGAGTAAATGCTAAATGGATTGCTCACTCATATATTTCTGGGCATCAGGTACTGACCTACGTATAAGAGATACAAAGATGAAAACACTGTAGTCCATTCTTTTAAAGTCTCAAATTCAGTAAGGAAAATAGATACACAAAGATATGTATACAAAATGATAAGAGAAATATTCTAATAAAGATATGAAAAAGAGATGTACTAGCATGTGAGTGGTGGCACTGAATTATGCCTAGTATGACTAGAGTCAGGGAAGTCCTCATAGAGATGACATTGAGGTGGGTCTCAAAATTTGAGTAGCTAGGGAATTCCAGATGGAGGGCACAGCATATGCAAAGGATAGAGTCATGCAGGTCCATGGTGTGGTCAGGAGTGTGTGGCCAGTGGTGTAGGCATCATAGGAGAGTGAATGGAAAAATAAAATGGGGACAATTGTGAAGAAACTGCCCTTTATCATCTAGATAGCAGGCAGATACATAATATATATATATTTTTGACACTTAAAATGGGTATAGTTTATTATACATAAATTATATTTCAGTAAAGTTGATTAAAATAAAATCAATGAAGACCACACATACACAAGACATATATTTGCATCAAGTGGTTTTTTTTTCTCTTTTTCACTGATATATAATAAATGTACCTATTTATGGGTCACATGTGATATTTTGATATATGTATACAATGTATAATGATCAAATCTGGGTAATTGGGATACACATAGCTTCAAACATTAATAATTTATTTGGAAACATATTTTTAAGCAGCAAATCTGGTATTATTCCAATTTACAAAGAGGATTTTCTTATGAAATCAAACTGAGAATCTGACAAACTGACTATGCTCCAATTTTTGTCATTGTCCACTAAAAATCCTAATGTCTATTATAGGATTTCTACTCTCTGTTACTCCAACTCTTGACTCTGAAGACCATACATAGAAATGATGATTGCATTAAATTTACAAAAGCTACTACATATAGGCTGTAATCAATATGGCAAGGATAATCACCGATCCTTTTCTTGGCACATGATGGGAAGCAAATTAGGTAATGTTCAGTCTCAAGTAAGGGAACTTAGGAGCAAAGATATATCCAAGAAAAATTTATAGGGAAGAGTAAGTAAAAATGTCTGCTGGAAGAGTTAACAGACATTTCCACTTTTGTTAACTAGTCTGTGATTTAAAAAAATAGGCATAACTACTTCTCCGTGGGGCCAGATTGCTAAGGAGAATTTGCCCATTTGATTCTACCTCCATGATTCCTGTATCACCTGATGGGGTGATTCTTCTTTCATAATTAACTGTGGGTCTCTAAACTCCTTGATTCTTGAGCAAGAGATCTTGTTATATTAGTTGTTCCAAACACATTACAAATCCATCTGTAGCATGTTCCAATCTATACCATAATAAAACAGATTCATATTCTATGATAGCCATTCTGAATCCAAATTTTTAAGATGAATCATTTTTAAGATGGCTGCACAGTGCAACTGTATTTGGTGGTATAAACATATTGTTTATACCACCAAATACAGTTGCACTGTGCAGCCATCTTAAAAATGATAGCACCTCTTGTATTCTCCTGGATGGAGCCGGAACACATTCTACTAAGTGAAATATCCCAAGAATGGAAAAACAAGCACCACATGTACTCACCATCAAATTTTTATTAACAGATCAACACTTAAGTGTATATATAAGAATAACATTTATTGGATGTTGGTCGGGGGGAGGGGGGAGGGAGGAGGAGGGGACGGGCATATGCATCCACAATGAGTGCAATGCACACCACTCGTGGGATGGACACGCTTGAAGTTCGGACTTGGCGGGGGAGGAGGAGGCAAGGGCAACATACATAACCTAAACACCTGTACCTCCATAATATGCTGAAATAAAAAAAAAAACACTGGATTTACCAATCAAGGAATCAGACATTCAGGCCATTATTTGGCCAATATGATATTAAAAAATGAATTTGAAATCCTTTAGGTAAAACATGTTTTCCCCACTTTATCAGGGTCACCATTGCTCTTTATAGCATTGTATTTGGCCTTACTTTACTCCTATTACATGAACTTGATTTTATGATCCATACTCTAGCTCTAGGAAACATATTTATTTTTTTCCTGAAAATGTCTCCAACAGCTGAGAACCTAACATTTGGTTTGTGGTTGGCATTAGGCTCAACAATGAGAGATAACATACTACACAGGTTCAGAGAGAGCAGAGAGGATTGCAGGTGTGGAGCTGACAAGTGTGTACTACAGATACTGAGGAGGCAACATCAGTGTTGGCTGGGAGAAGAGGCAAGGAAAAGTTTTCCATCTATGAGAGACTGCATTCAAACACATCAGGATGGCTTGTTCTACCCTCACTCAGTTAATGAGGAGACATAATAAAGATGACAGCTACATTAATAAGATATAGATTAACTAAGAACGTTAAATGAAACAGATATTGAATATGAAAAGGTGGACTCTATAATAACGATTACTTCTTCCCTCAGCTTTGTTAAAATCTCCAAACCACACCCCCCCAAACACACCTCTATGTACTCACACAAAAATACAGGTTTCTTCACCACAAGGGAGGGAGCATACAATAGCCACTGAGCCAATGCCCCTCACCTCTGATGCCATAGTAACCTGTCCAAAATTCGATCTGTAACCCTGTCCAGGCCAATCAGGATTTCTCTTCAGGGAATTTTAAACTCTAGCTAAAGTTCCACTCCTACGTTACCTCCTAGTTAGAAGAACTGCCGTCACCTTGTGTATGCCTTCCTCCTCTCACCCCACATTGGGCCAAGACTTACTTCAATACAGATGAATTTTGGAAAACAAAAACTGTTTATCAAGTTTTCTTTTTTTTAATTATTCAATTGGTTAGTATATGTTATAATTAGGTTTTATAAATTTTAATTACAGAATTAAAAAAAATCTTTAGTGTTTCTGAGAAATTAGCATCGGACCTATATGTGGTAAATTAGAAGGAAGCCTCTTCGTGAGATTTTGCTGTGGGTTTTAAAGCCTTATGGATAGGCTGAGCGCAGTGGCTCACGCCTGTAATCCTAGCACTCTGGGAGGCTGAGGTGGGCAGATCCTTTGAGCTCAGGAGTTCGAGACCAGCCTGAGAAAGAGCGGGAAACTGTCTTTACTAAAAATAGAAAGAAATTAACTGGACAACCAAAATATATAGGAAAAAAATTAACCAGACATGGTAGTGCATGCCTATAGTCCCAGCTACTCAGGAGGCTGAGGCAGAAGGAGGGCTCGAGCCCAGGAATTTGAGGTTGCTGTGAGCTAGGCTGACACCACAGCACTCTAGTCTGGGCAACAGAGTGAGACTGTGTCTCAATAAAAAGAAAAAAAAGCCTTATGGATAGTTTGTGCATTCGACTAGTGTAAATAAATGGCATGTTGGCATATGCATATGAGCATATGTCTGGGCACATTTAGGTAATTACTTCATTCATAAAGCTACAAATCAAATTGCATTGTATATACTTTTATGCTAAAAGAAAAATATTATTAAATAAATCTGAATACTTTAAGATAAAAGGAAGCTATAGGCAGAATGATGTAATAAAAAGGGTCATACAAATTTCAGAAGAATTAAAATACAAAATTCTGCTTTAAAACTTGGAAACAAAAACTCCCATCACAGTTATAACTACAGAAAAACAAATGACACCGTGGACAGTTATTCTATCAGGATACATTTCAACAAAACTAAGGCAGATATAGTAGGATAGCCTTCAAAGTGCATCCTTGTGAAAAAAAACTATTTTGTCATACTTGAACATGAGATATTCTGGTTACTTAGCTAGCCTACCCTACCACATCAATTGTCAAACTATTTGATTAAAATGAAATACTGTTGATTCTTAAGCTGTTGAATAAAATTTAATATTTCCTCAGAGGAGTCAGAAAGTCACAATGGGGACATTCCTTTCCATTGATAGACAAAGGGAAGTCATACGAGGTAGTGGGTGGATGATCCTTTGTCTGGGTTAGTTAGAAATGCCAATTGCAGCTTCATATCTATGAACCTCATCTTATAAAAATGTAAAAATCTGCATTACCACAGATAAAAGTTATGGGGGTGATTATTCAGTTATAAAAGGGTTCTTATATAAAATTATTCACCATAGAATTTCTTTAAATAGCATATTTCCCTCATGCATATAAATCTTTCATTGATCATTAGCTACTTAAAAGAGACTGGGGGACAGAGCCTCTTAAAGCTGACATGTTAAGCCACTGCTAATTAAAGATCAATCAAAACTGAAGGGAACACTTCTCTGAAATTATGATGATTCAATTTACCCTCAAATCTGTAAGAACATACTAACTTGGTCAAGTAAGATTTGACAGGAATGCTAAGTGTTTTAACATTAAACCATACAATACTGGTTTCCTATTTTCATAATTGTATTCAAGCACAAGTTATTTTTTATGAAGAGTATGCATATAATTTGAGAATGCTCAGTTATTTAGCCAAAATTCAAGAGGAAATTTATGGATGAACATCTCTCTTTATATTCAATTTTTAAATAATGAGGGTCTTTTTATAGTTTCTATTTTAATGGCCATCAGTCATGTGGTGCATATTCTTATTATGAAACCTCTTTCAATATTCTACACCATAACGTCCTTTGATAGGTTTATTTCTGATAAATTGGCATTTACTTTGCAAATTCAGGAGCAGTTCTTGTTAACTTAGGATACTCACTGTATTTTTCTATGCTAGTAAACTTCCATCATTAAGAATGGCTTAGGAAGCTTTGTGATAAGTGTTTGTCAGGGGAAAAGCAGCATTTTTCTATAAAATGATATGACTATCACCAAAACCTTCATGAGGAAATTGACAGGCATAATGGTTTGATGCTTTGTTTTGTAAAATTATTTTCCATGTCTTTTAAGAAATATTATACCTGAATTTCCTTTGTTCAGAAAGATAATTTTTTTCTCTCTTACTTTTGCCTTGATGGTCATTTATAGATTTGTGTGGCATAGTGTCTATTGAGTTGTCATTTTCTTAAAATGAGGCATCATTGTCTTCTGTTGTAACTATATACTTACTATACGCATTTGGATAGACTTTTTGATAAATTAAGTAATCTACAATAATATAAAGTTTCATTGAAGTATAAAAATTTAGTATGCATGTTGTATTCTTAGAGGGGAGATGGAAATTAATTTTCTAAAATCTTATCCATCCTGTAATAAAGCCCGTATCTGTTGCCATAATGTAACACTATAGCAAGAATATAAGCATGATCAATCATGTACTGACATTCAAAATGCATTTCAGGAATCTTCTATTTATAGCACTCTATTTATAGCATTAAAATATCTTAACTACTAACAGCAAATATGTATTGACTACTTAATAAATGCCAGGCAGTATATTCATTTTTACATACATTATATGATCAAATGCATGCATTAACTCTACAGAGGTAGTACTATCTTGGTACCCTTTTTATTCATTAGCAAACTGAAGGCTGGTTGTTCAAGGATATACCAGTAGTAAGCGGAAAGCTGGATTGTCACATAGATACAATAACCTGAACTTGGAGCCACTGATCTATGCTGTGAAGGCAGTGAAAATTTCAATGTTTCAGTTGACTCTTTGCATTTCTTCTGCGACAGCACTATGTCTTGAACCTTTTCTTTCTTCCCATATTCTCTCCCTTCTGGGCCTTTTGCAAAGTAAGAAAATGTGAAGACTCACTTTTATTGTCTCTGTCCCAGTTTTTAAAGCCTTTTAACGAGTCCTTTAACTGGCTTCCAAACTTTTGGATATAAGTGGTCCATAAGAACTATTGGAATCTTGATGTCCATCTTTTTTTGGGTTTGAAACCTGTCCGACCACTAGGCCTCGAGAATTTAACACTTAAAAAAGAAGTTCAACTTCTGCTTAGATAGCAATTTTTAAAGCAAACATGCAAAGTTGCATTTTTTCCCAAACCTATTCCTGCTTTCTATCACCCAAAAAAAAATTTAAGAATTTGTGAGATGCATATGTTAGATCATATAATGATCATAATGACCTACAAATGCTAATACTAGCTTCCATTTATTGATTTATTCTTTGCTTAAGGACATGAAATATTAACTTAAATGATGATATGACAAGTATTCATTCTCTGGTCAGAATCACATTTTTTTTTTTTTTTGAGACAGGGTCTCCCTCTGTCACCCAGGCTGGAGTGCAATGGCCTCATCATAGCTCACTGCAACCTTGAACTTCTGGGGTCAAGTAATCTACCTGCCTCAGCCTCCTGAGTAGCTGGGACTACAGGCACATGCACCACCATGCTTGGCTAATTTTTCTATTTTTTGTAGAGATGGAGTCTAGCTCTTGCTCAGGCCTGTCTTGAACTCCTGGCCTCAAGTGATCCCCCCCACCTCTGTCTCCCAAAGCGCTTGGATTACAAGCATGAGCCACCATGCCTGGCCTATAATTTTTAAGATACTTTTTGTTTTCAAAATTCAGATATCAGACCAAAACAGCTGTTATTACTTTCATTTATCAAAGCACAATAAATTTCGATTGAGTAGAACTGAATGCCATCAGTTTAAATTATTAAAATACCAGTATGTATTTACTTTTACATGTTTTAATTATGATGTCTATTTCTCCGAAAGCTGTGATTTATGTCTAATAAGATTTATGTCAGGCAGTTGAACTATGCTGATCAGCATGTCTTTTTTAAATGGGCAAGAAGAACATCATTTTTCACAAAAAACTTGGACTTTGGATATTGTTTTTCTCCAGAGTAGAAAAGGAAGTTTTATGGTTTTTATTTGAGTTTGTCATGGAAAATATGTCTTATATGTTCCCTATGGTGCAATAAAACCAAGTCAACAGTATTACATTTGCTTATGACAACAAGTAGAGTAATTGTAGATGGAAAAACCTGGTCAATACTGACTTTCCTATCTCTGGGAGTGGTCATTTTTATATCACTTGCACAAGTCAGCAACACATTAATTTTTAGAATCAACAGAATTGTATGTCACTTTCATATCTGGGTATCAAATTCAACACCGGAATTATGTCCTTTCTAGAGCATTGATATTAAGTATTTCCTTACTGTAGAGAGATGCAAAAAGGTTTCCCAAGTTTACTAATACAGAGTAGTTACTATTCAGAAAAGGAGTGTGTTGTTTAAAGAAAACAACAGCTATGAAAATGTAGATCAATATGGCAAATGTTAGAGGGCTCCATAAAATAATTTCCTATAGGGTTTCATTAGATTAAAAACTCAACGAGCATATTTGTAATAGGACACATCCTTTTCTTACATGATATATTTATTTATACGTTTTCAGAACATATAAAGTGTCAAAGTAAAATATGTTTCCATAATTAATTATTTTAGCAACACAGTAAACTAAATATATAATTTTCATGGCATGGTGTTTTTCTATAAAAATATTAATCAGGATCTATTAAACAATCCATGAACATTTTCCTTCATTCTACTTGAAATTTAAAATTCTACAAACTACAGTATGGTGAAACAAGGCAAGGCAAGGAGTACTTGTAAATTTCTAATGTGACGTTTTATTTGAATTAACCTATAGTTAAATTGGATAAAATTATATATATGTGTGTCCTTTTTACCAGGATGAATGTTTAAAAATTCAAGGTTTCATTATTTTGTCAACCACTTTCCTCTAGATGTTAACATCTGGTGAATTCTTTTTACTCACTCAGATACACTAAGCGTTTGCTTTTTAACAAACAACGAGCAAGAATAAATTGGTAAAGAACAGTAAGAGCACTACTGGGCAGTCTCCTCATTATATCCTCTTGCAGAAAATTTGGAGATGTGTGTCCTTTTTGCCTTGTACACTTTATTGTCAGTTAGTATTTATTGACATTTCATGTGCTCAGAGTACATCCCAAACTTACTGGGTACTTTATTAAGAAACACAGAATCTAGAGGAGGATCTCAGTTCAGCATTAGGATGAGCAAGAGAAGAAAATAGATAGGGATTGCAGACATTCAATTAGGTTTCTATATTTCCCCAAACATAGACGTTTACCTAAATGGACTAGATCCTCCAAATGTGGATAAACTCAAAAAAGAGTGGCCACTTGCACTCAATGAGTAAAAGAGATAAAAGATAGGAGGCAGAAATGATTTGTATATCAAAGGAAATAGATTTTTCCCTTAAGAATTCTATGTTATTAAGATATTTTATTTATTTTGTTAAAGATTAAGAGGTTATTATACTCATTATATAACTCTGGTGAGGATTTATGCAACTTCTTTGGTAAGAATTCTCAAAATATGTAGTAAGAGTCTTTAACAAAACTATTTCCTTTTATCCAGTATTTTTCCTTTTAGGAATCTGTCCTGTTGAAATAATTATAAAGTCAGGGGAAACATATATAGGTAAAGATCATCACATCATTGTTTATAATAATGAGAATTGAAAAAAAATCCAAATTTCCAGATATATAAAATTATAGGACATTCACATGGATATAATGTAGTCATTAAAAGGGTTTCTAAGAACATTTAATATGAGCAGAATGTGTTTACAGTGTAGAGTGTAAGAAACAAGATGCTTTTCTCTATTTCCCTCAGATTTCTACCGTTAACTTGTATAATTATTTTTAAAGTAAAAGCAAAAATTTAAATAAAGTGATACTCATGTTTAGATGAATAATTAATGATAATTTTCAGTAAATTCTGAGTTATAAAATATAATCTGTCTCACTAGGTCAAGGGTAGGGTGGGTTTCTACTCTTAGAAAGTCTGGTAGTGATGGAATATACCATCCTCTTCTCTGGAAGCTTCTGAAAGTGGGCTCCTGGCCATAACAGGCAGGCCATGTCTTTGAATTACATCCTCAGGGCTCAAACTCAGCAAGACGATTGTTTGTCTTTTGATTCCCTTGACTACAGCAGCCTGAAAGAACTAAGTCAGGCTCACCTCCTGGATTGACCTTCAGAATTATATAGTGTGATTTCTGGGCCTTTTGCCCAAGAAGCTGCTGCCTATATATTTGCTGATGCTTCAAAGTTATTTAAAATGGACAGCTTTCTTTTTTTCACATTTAGAAATAACACAGAGATGCCACTTAAAGTGGAAATGCCAACCTGTAACCACATATTGATTGCAATTCAAACCCATCAATTTATGTATTTCGTATGAATTTAGTTTCCATTATATATCTTTTCCCTAAGTGTTTTGCTTTTTAGTGCCTTTTGCTTTCTACAGTGAAATAGTTTATACGATCATGATTAGATCCTTTCCAGTTTGAGAAAATGAAGGAATTAGAACAGGAGGACACAAAGGATGTAGAAAAGGGGAAAAGTAAGCATGGCCAGCAGATGGCAGAGAAAAGCAAATCTGCAGATGAAGCGCAAATCCATGAACTTCATGATTTTATCAAAGTTCATTAGTAATGAATTATATATATTTGTGAACAAACTAGAGAACCAACAGACTAGCAGTTACCAGGGTTGATTGGATATGTGTGTAACTTAGCCAGGATGCTCAAATTAGGTCACCAGACATGTATCAGCTCAGCTTTTTGTAGTTTCTGATGATTTTTCTTACAGTATAGCTCATACAAGAGTTTTATTATCCTCTGAGGTCATTGCTCAATTTGAGAACAGGTTGAGGCAGACCCCTCAGCTCTTGAACAATGAAATTCTGTTGAAGATTCTCATTTTCTCATAAGAGTAGACACCACTTATAGGTTCCCCATTGCTGGCGCAAGCCACACTCCTTACTCCGACCCATGACTCTTCACTCAGTCCCCCTTTCTTAGTATTTGATATCACATTTTAAACCTGTTGGAATTGACAGATTTTTCAAATCTAGAAAGGGCAAAAATTAAATCTTCAAGGAAATGAAAAGTCAAAGTATACATTTTAAAAAACAAGTATATTTTAAGCATCTCATGTCTTTGTCTTTAATATTCTCTCCTATTTTCACTTTACTTTTTTGATGAGTTATTCATCTACTAGCAACACTACCAAGGTAACAACAATAATAGCAATGTAGTTATTTCAAATCAAATGTTGCTCAAAAACCCAAAGATTAAGGTTACATTTTTCTAGCTAATGAATTATTTATCTGATACACTAAGAATGAGAATCAGAAAATAAAAACAACAGGTATTTAAAAGAATCCACTAGTTTAGTTGGTGGTTAAAGAGAGTGCATGTTCTCTTTTCAGTGACAATAAAGGAGTTAGAGTATTTTTAGAGCATTTTGATAACAGACATGTCCATATTTCTTCAAACGAATGTATAGTCAAACCTTCTAATTTGCATAAGAAATTTTTATATTTTAATCTGATGTGGTTAGTCTTTATGACTTTGTTCAAGAGAAAGTAACGTTTTTAAAAATAGCTTTACGGATTCTTCCATTTTGTAAAACACTGTAGTAGGAGGTAGAGGACAACGCGATTTATTCTAAATTCAGGGACAATAAAAAGAAACCCCATGGCCAACCATCAACCATAAAATTCTTTTAATTATGTTTTCAAGTAAAGACATACAATTAATTTTATTTCTGCTGTGTTCATTACAGATAACTGGTACTATAAACCCCCTCATTCTTGGCTCAAAAGTTTATAGTTTTGCATAACTCCTTAGACATACATCTTCCTAAGAGATACTGAAAGATCTGTAGAAGCATCATGGCCACTTATGAAAATTTATATTTCAAAATTTCCTAATAAAGTATCAATAAATTCTAATATAATTCAATATACCATAGCATAAATAAAGAGCAAGATACAATGTTAATATCTATTTGTTTCATTTGTATCATTGTTTTAACGTTACTTATAGTCTTCCATCTCAAAATAACAACTATAATACTACTTGCATGTATATTACATTAACTCAAGAGGCTTGAATTTGCCACCAAAGAAGCATATTAATACCCTGACTTGTATAAATCTTGCATATGTTAATGCTTCAAAGTTAGCAAATATAAGCATTTAAAGTGTTAGCAATCCATTGACCACAATCATTTTGTAGGTTCTAAACAATCATCGTATCTTTGTGCACTCCAGGAACAATAATAACACTGATAACTTAAGGGATGGGATACTGATTCTTTTTAGTTGTATATAGTAAATGCATTTTTACTCTCAAGTGATTAATATAAAAAGAAATTCTTTAATAAACATGAATATTCAGTTAAAATGAGACTTTTGATAATCTTTCATAACACATCACTAAAAACAAAAAAATTTCTGCTGAACTTTATGATGTGTACACGCATACTACATTTCTCTTGCAATAAGAGAATATAACTGAATTTACTATATATATTTATACTTAATTGGGAAAATTTTAATAAATTGGTATAACTGAGTACAGCTAAATCAGACTTGAAAATTCTAGACTAACCTCTAAAATAATTATGTTAGAATTCTGATTTGTGTACAACTGAATATTTTTAAAGGCATATTTTGCCCAGGTCCTTATGTCCCAAATTTACTAATCCCTTAGCCAAAAGTCAGTTGTTCACATTAAATTAAAAATATTTTAATTGTGATAATTATATTTATTTTAATGAATTTGTACCCTTTCCCCTAAATTTCAGAAATTGTATTTTAATTATTAATAGCTATTATATAGTCAAATAGTTCTATACTGTTTTAAAAACAATTCAAACATTATAAGATGACACTGTAGCCTATCTCATTTCTCAACAACTATCTAAATAGCTCATGAGTTTTCACAACAATATATCCAGTTAGGTCCTAAGGCATGCACTGCAGGGAACAGAATGTCCAGATATGCTGGCATTTGCTAATTCTGCTCCTTATAAATACACACTGGTTAAGGTCAGAGTATTGCATCAGGTTATAATCTAGGCTTATTAACCGTCAGAATGTATTGAGAAAAGTGTATTTATTAGAATTAAAGAATTACTCACCCAGCTGGGTCTCCTGAATTGTCAGTTTGCTTTCCACAGGATACAAAAGTTTGGGTGGCTTATCAGTCAGAGGAGCTGAAAAACAACAACGATAATAATATAGAGACTTACAGTTAAGCTGCATGAACAAAAGGATAAAATACAGTTTATTTTCCCAAATATTTTTCATTCTCAAAGTAGTATCAAAGCACTCTATCAATTAATGACATACATATTGCAGGTGGCACCTTCAGGCAAGCTGAAAAGCGATTAAGTTGTATACAAGTAAAATGTAATATTTCCAAATTGACAGTCACATGACACTAATGAATTACTGAATCAGGATTGGTCAGTCCTTAAGAACATATGTCTGTGGTTCATGAAACATTTCCAATTTCTATCTTGTTTATCTTTTAAAGGGCTGCCCTACATTTTTTTCTGTGTTGATTGGAGCTACAGAGGATATATGTGGCATGTATTACAATGTTAATGATTTTTTTGGCATAAAGTTTTCTCATTCTTAATTCCTCTTGTAGTTCCCATACCTTGGATCATATCACCCCCAAACCTCCCATTTAGCAATTACATTAAGAATTTCCTACGTACATATTCTCTAAATGGGCAGCAATGTGCTATCAAATCAGTACGAGCACAAGCAAGCACACCCACGCCAAGGGAATATTTTTAAATGATACTTTCCAGTTATTCTAAACGCTTTATATTACTATTATCCATTACATTTTATGTTACTTATTGCTAATTTCCAGGATATACTCTCTTTGATTTTAAGATTCTGCACATTTGTTCTTTGTATTTTCATCAATTTCAATTATCAGCCTACAAATCTAAGACTTTGCTATTAGGCATCTTAAAGATAGTTTTCCCATTGCGTAGTTCATTCCTAGCCAAACTAGACTATCTAGACTTTAGACAAATAGTCAGTTCTCCTTCATTAAGCTTCCCCTCTCTACCCCGCCTTTTCTGATTGAATTGCCTAAGTCCCTTGAAACCTATCACTGCAACTTCTACTCTGTATCAAGTACAGAAATGATCAATTAAGGGTTGCTGAACTAAATGTTTTTGCTTTGAGGGCTTTCTTCCTTGCCAAGAGGACATGCCAGCTTGGTTGATAACTGGAAGGCTGATCTAGACAGAACTGCCAGGAGTTGGCCACATACACTTACTGCCAAGAGATTTAAGAAATTCAAGCTGTTTCCACAGTTTGTCTCCGTCTCTCTTTAACAGAAAACACAATCAGTACAAAGAAGTGATGCACCATAAATAAGAAAAAAAAAATCTGTTTTGAGTCCCAGTTTGGGAGACCAACCTCACATATGATTGATAGCTTTTGTTCATAACTAATTGAAAGCATTATTCATTCATCTTTATTACTATTTAACAAGGGATGAAAATAAAGGGCAAAGGAAAGTTTGGGTAATAGGATGAGATCAATGGCTTTGAAATTCTTCTCAAAGATATGACATCACTCTGATTAACCTTAAATTCTCTTATTTCTTGCCTAAATTGATCTTAATGGATTTTATTCTCCTACCACCTAATCAGTTTATTCATGTTGGCAAAATAATTTGTCATTAATAGGTCAAAAAGCCACATTTATTAAACTCTGGCTATCAAATTATTTCAGTGAACTTCAAAGGCAACTATGGTATCAAAATAACTGGTTTATTCAGTAAATTAAGTCAGTTTATAAAATCTTGTGATTATGTGGTTATAAGTAGACAACTTGACAGTTTGTTATTGAAAACAGCTGAGAGAAATGTTCCTGTTTAAACACATCCCACACTAGTTTGTGGTAAGGGAAAAATAAAGATCTACAGAGAAAGATAATAAAATCCATATGTAGCACATTTGTTCAGAAATATAAAATGGTTTTGTGGTTCTCCACCCCAATCTGCCACCCACTCTTGGCATAATGTTACATCCTTAAGACCTTTCATGTTACTTTCATGTGACAAACTACAAGTTAACAAAGGAATTCTTTGAGGCTCAGTCACGGAACCATAAAATGTTAGAGACAGACAGACTTATGTGTTTAAGTTATTTGATTTTTAAACCATGTTTTCTAAAACTGTATGATTTGCACCAAACCCCTCTGGGCAGGTGAATTGAAAATGGAGATGGGGGTGGCCCACTGGGCTTGGCTTCATGCCTCGTCGTGCCATCCACTGCTCTTTGACAAAAGTAATTCTACTTTTATTTATCTTATACATCAGTATTTCACCCAAGATGTCTACCAAACAAATTCAATTCAATTCAAATGATATAAATTAATATTAAACACTACAATGTACCAAACATTGTGAGAGGGGCTTTGGAATTTCTCTGGTTTCTTTCCTTATACCTTACAGTGCCTCTGTACTTTAAAAAATAATAACAAATTCTGGGCTGATTCACCTCCCTTGTTTCAGAGATCAAGGATCTAAGGTACAAAAAGATCAAATGGCTTGCCAAAGGTAACACAGCAAATTCAAGCTGGAATTCTTGCTAGATCTTTTCTTTCCAATTCTTTGTTATATGCTTCTTGAAAAGTTTTTCAAGCAACTATCACATAGGCCTGTGCAAAGTCTCCCCTCAAGGTGTGTACAATCTTTTAGAAGAGAGAAAACATGCAGCTAAGTCATCATAACCTAAAGTAGAGAGCTCCTGCAATGCAATCTGCCATCATCTGTGTCATGTTTTGGTATTATGCCATGATGGATATCAATTAAACACATTTTTTATATAATTTTCCTGTCTTTGATAGAAGTGAATAGAAACTTCCATATAACACAACAGCTGAATTGCTGACTTGACATATTCGTAAAATGACTGTGAAAAAGAGGTGACCACTAAAGATAAGATGTAGCTCAGTTCCAGCGTCATTTGAAAGTGACCAATTCACTTCATGTCAGAAAGACATGAGCTGAATTATCCATTATTTGATTGTTTCTGGTACATCATGGTGTTTAATAAATATTAGTTGAACTGAATTGACCAAAATCTGCAAAACAAATGCAAGAATGGTAATGACCAATCAAGATGAACATGTACACAAACACAAGACGTTCTTTATTTTCTGCATTGGCAAAGATGAAACTGGTGGGGAATTAAAACAAATTAAAATTTAAAAAGCAAGGTTGTTAGCATCAGACAATGACTTTACCAACTGACATTTTATTGTCAAGAAAACAACTCTTCTTTGGGGACACATCTTTCTTTTTCTAACACACACACATACACATACACACACTCACAACTGAAACCACTTCACAACTAAAGAAAATTCAACACTAGTGATATGAAGCACAAGATGATTTTAAATCCTAATCATATTTTCTCTACCAAAATACAAAATTATAATAGAGATGTTTGTCTCACTAATTATGTATTAAATATAGCTTTGTATCCACCAACAAAAGTGCTTTTGAGCCTTCATTTTGTTCTTCAGGACACCCTAATAACACCATTAAAGCTGACATAATCATTTAAAATAATAACAGATCTCTCTTACAGAGTTATTAATGTCTCAATTGATAAAACTATTCTGCAGAGTAGAAGAGGAATTTTAAGGACATTAATTTTGCTTACCAGGTGCCAGTTAGAAATATCTAGAAGTTGGTATACATGAAGATGTGCACAGGATTGATTCCTTATCTATAATTAAATTCTCTAACTATTCATGAAGGAATGCAGTCCCTCTTTTCCCCATTCTCTGTACACTTGAGTTACAGAACAGTAAAAAGGAGGACACTGTCTTCCTAAAACAAAAATGACAACTGACCAGAGTAAATAGGCCAGGATTCTTGAGTCTTTCCAATGTTCTTAAAGAGGAGAGAAATTTGAAGTATCTAGGATAAACATACCTTTCTCTGTTGAACAATCGCCCCTCAAAATTTAATTTTAATCCCTCACATACTAAAAAAATCCCTCACATATTACTGAGAATATTCAATACTTCTTAGATACTTATTCTATCATAAAATTTACTCTTTCAAAACCATAGATAATTTTCATAATTTATTTGAACTAATTCCTTTCTTTACTTTGTTTCTTGGAAGAATTGTGTTAAAGTAGGAAGATCACACACTTAGCTCTGAGGGAGACATCATTTTAATAATTCCTGATTCTGTCTTGTTGGTTTGGCAATTTGGAGAAGTTATTTAAAGGTTGTAGTCTCAGTCTTTTATGTAAAATATGACATATATGGTCTCCCCACATGGATCGGTGTGAGGATTAAATAGGATACAGAGTAAGTGCTTACATATAGTAGATGAAAATAAATCTGTTCTAATTATATCCATCAAAGCTTGGGATAACAGCATTTAGCAGCCTATTTAGCCTGATAAGAAAAATATTACTATTTGTGAAATAATGAACTGGATATTTAACCAAGGGTTCAAAAGTGGTTTTGACCCAGATTTAAGAATCATTAACACTTCCCACATTAGTTGCCATATCAGGGGAATTGATCTGTCTTTCACAAATTCACTCTAACAAAAACATTAGTTAAAATGGCATCATCAAAAAGATGGGCAGTAATGAATGCTGGAGAAAATATGGAGAAACGGGAACACTCACACACTATTAGTAAGAATGTAAATTAATACAACGACTATAGAGAACAGTATGGAGGTTCCTCAAAAAACTAAAAGCAGAACTACCATGTCATCCACCAATCTCCTGCTGGGTATATATCCAAAGGAGGGAACTTCAGTATATCAAAGAGGTATCTGTACTCCCATGTTTATTGCAGAACTACTCACAATAACCAAGATTTGGAATCAACCTAAGTGTCCATCAATGGATGAATGGATAAAGAAATTGTGGTACATATACACAATGTGATATTATATAGCCACAAAAATGAATGAAATCCTGCCATTTGCAACAACATGGATGCAACTGAAGAACATTATTTTAAGTGAAATAAGCCAAGGACAGGAAGACAAATCTTGCTTGTTCTCACTCATATGTGGGAGCTAATTATTAATATTAAAAACAATTGATCTCATGGAGACAGAGTAGAAAGATGGTTACCAGAGGCTGGAAACGGTAGCAGGGAGGGGGATAAAGTTAGAATGGCTGATGTGCACGAAAATATAATTAGATAGAAGGAATAATAATTGGTATCACAACAAAGTGACTATAATCAACATTAAGCTAGGGTATACTTTAAAATAAATAAAAGAGTGGAATTGGAATGTTCCTAACACAAAGAAATGATAAATGCCTGAGGTGATGAATACCTTAATTACCCTGAGTTGTATGCCTATATGAAAACATCACCTGTACCCTATACATATATACAACTATTATGTACCCATAATAATTAAATATAAAACTTTTTGAAAAAAATTAAAGACTTTTAAATATGCAAAGCAATGTACAAAGATTGTAAAGGATGTAAAAGTAAACAAAACACATTTAAAGATTGTAAGTCCTCACAGAGTTTACAATCTAGATAATTATAAATACTTCCATAATCCCATTTCAAAGGCATTTATCAAATACTTAAAATAGTAACTACTAAATTATAGATAAAAGGATGAGTAAGACATGGAATCATCCATAAGGATGTTTTTAGATGAGAACATATTTATGATGTATTGTGGTGAGTGCTATACTCAGAAATAATTTCTTTGTGACCCCATTTAATTCTCAGATTTATACAGTTGACACTAAAACATACTTCGTGGCAATTCCACTAACTCGGTCCGTTTTATAATAGGTTGTTTGCACATTTTTTTACCTTAGAAGAATTGACAAACAACTGCCTGTTTTTATAGCAAGTTAAGGGAACTTGGATCACCCATAAAGCTTCAGCCTCTGAATGAGTCAGGAGTGGGAATTTCAGTTTTGCTTTCTTTGACCTGGATTGTTTTAACATTAGTTTCTAACAGTGGAACATACATCTTGTGAGAGCTGTACCATGTAGACACAATCTCATGGTCCTTGGAGAAGATAGAAATGGATAGAATAAAATATCGACATATACTAGGTGAATCCATCTTGGGGAAAAGGGTTGCTTTATTTTTTACTTATCTCTAATGCTTTGGGGGAAAAATTTCTCTTTTTTGTTGCAAACAATTGTGGTGACTGACAACAGAGTCATGGAACCTCAAAAGCCTCAAAGAGAGAGAAATGAAAAAGCAACTGAGCAAAAAGGTACAGTGAGATCAATTGATGAATAAACTAACAACATATACAAGATAACCTTGATCTAAGAATCATGCCAAGGTGACAGAAAAAATGCTCCCAAGGAGACTGAGATGTAAAATAAACATATAAATGAACATAGACATAATATAATACCAGGTGATTATAAGTACTACAAAAATTAAACCAGGTAAAGAGATAAGATACTATTGCAGATGCTATCTTAGAGAAAACCATCAGGAAAGTTCACTCTGAACATCATATGAAACATATATATGTGAAGGGAGGAAATGAGCCATGTGAATACCTGCAAGAAGTGTATGCCAAGCAGAGGGAAGAACAGATGCAAAGGTGCTGTTGAGATGGAAGTACACTTGCATGTTTCAGGGATAGCAAAAAGGCCATTGTAGCCATATTGACATAAGAAAAGAGTGGCAATGATTTCAGGGAAAGCTATGCAGCCAAAGCTTTGTAGAACATGGAAAAGACTTGAGTTATATTCTAAACATAAGGGAATGCTTTAGAGAGTTTTAAAAGAAGAGAGCCCCTGATAGCATTTGTATGCCAGAGGTATCACTCTGGCATCTTGGTGTTCAAGTCTGGAAGGATGGAGAGGTATGAAGGCAATGAGACAGAGTAGAGACAAGAAGGCAGAGAGGAGGATATTGAAGCAGTCCACTGAAAGGCAATGGTACCACGGTGTTGGTGTGGGAGTGGTAGAATTTTTTCCTTTAAGTATTTACTTGGTATGTATACCTAGTAAGATTTACTGATGGACTAGATGAGGAATATAAATGAATGTCCATGAATTAAGGCGGATCACTAAAGTTTGAGAAAATACATGAATGGGGGTGTCATTTAATGATATGAGAAGACAGTATAGCAGGGGAAGATTTATAGGGAAGTAATTGACAAGAGACAAGTTTTTGTAAATCAATTTGGCCACCTCACTTTATCCATAGAGGCTAATTTTACTATGGAACATTGATTTAAATTTTTAAAAATTGAGTCACTGACTGATGACTCATCTTCTCCTTGTGATCCTTCAAAGGACTGAGGAAATGGTCTTAAAAAGTGTCATTGGGCTAATGTCATATTCATTTATTATGAGATATACTTTGGTTAATATCTACTATCTCTTATTGAATGGTGAAAAGCTGAAAACCTTTCCACTAAGATCTGTAACAAGACAAGGATGCCCACTTTCACCATTTCTATTTAACATAATACTGGAAGTCCTAGCCAGAGCAATCAGGAAAGAGAAAGAAATAAAGGGCATCCAAATTGGAAAGGAAGACATCAAATTATCCTGTTTGTAGATAACATGATTTTATATTTAGAAAAGCCTAAAGACTCCACCAAAAATCTCTCAGATTGGATAAATGCATTTAGTTAAGCTACAGGATATTAAATCAACATATGAAAATCAGTAACCTTTCTATACATCAATAATGAACTAGCTGAGAAAGAAATCAAGAAGGCAATCCTATTTACAATAGCTATCAGAAATATACCTAGGAATAAATTTAATACAAGGAAAACTACAAAGCATTAATGAAAGAAATTGAAGAGGAAACAAATAAATGGAAATACATCTCATGCTTATGAAAGAGAAGAATTAATATCACTAAAATGCCATACTGCCTAAAGCAATGTACAGATTCAGTGCAATTCCTATCAAAGTACCAACATCATATTTCACAGAAAAAGAAAAAAACTAAAATTCATACAGAACCAAAAAAGAGCCCAAATAGTGAAAGCAATCCTGACCAAAAAGAAAAAAAAACTGGAGGCATCACACAATCTCATTTCAAATTGTAATGCAAATCAATAGTAACCAAAACAGTATGGTACTGGCATAAAAAATGGACACATAGACCAAAGGAACAGAATAGAGAACACAGAAATAAATCCATGCACTTAAAGCCAACTCAATTTTGACAAAGATGCCAAGAATATATACTGGGGAAAGGACAGTCTCTTTAAGAAATGGTGTTGGGAAAACCAAATATTCATATGCAGAAGAATGAAATTAGATCCTCATCTTTTACCATGTAAAAAATCAACTGAAAATGAATTAAAGACTTAAATGTGAGACCTGAAACCATGAAACCAACAGAAGAAAACATTGGGAAAATGCTATAGGACATTGGTCTGAGCAAAGATTTTTATGTAAGATCTCAAAAGCACAGGCAAAGCAAAAATAGACTAATGAGATTACATCAAACTAAAATGCTTCTGCACGACAAAGGAAAAAAGTAACAAAGTGAAGAGACAACCTACAGAATGGAAGAAAATATTTGCAAACTATCCATCCAACAAGGGATTAATAACCAGAACATATAAGGAACTCAAATAACTCAACAGCAAAACAAACAAACAAATAATGCCATTAAAAAGGAAGGCAAAAGACTTGCATAGACATTTCTCAAAAGAAGATATACAAATGGCTAACAGGTATATGAAAAAATACTCCACATCACTAATCATTAGGGAAATGCAAATTAAAACTATAGTGAAATATCATCTCACCCCAGTTAGAATAGTTATTATCAAAATACAAAAAAAGAGAAAATGCTGGCAAGGATGCAGAAAAGGGGGAATGATCCTGTACTATTTGTGGGAATGTAAATTAGTACAGCTATTATGGAAAACGGTATGAAAGGCCCTCAAAAAACTAAAAACAGAATTACTATATGATCCAGGATTCCCTCTGATGGCTATATATATATATATATATATATATATGTATATATACACAAAAGAAAGGAAATCAGATTATCAAAAAGATATCTGCATTCCCATGTGTACTGTGGCACTATTCACAATAGCCAAAATAGGGAAATCAACCTAAGTGACCACCCACAGGGGAACAGATAAAGAAAATATAGTATGTGTATGTATACACACACACACACACACACACACACAATGGAATATTACTGGCTCATAAAAAATAATGAAATCCTGTCATTTGCAGCAGCATGGATGAAACTGGAGGGCATTATGTTAAGTGAAATATGCCAGGCACAGAAAGACAAATATCGCATGTTCTCACTTCTATGTGAAAGCTAAAAACTGAATCTCTGGAGGTAGAGAGTAAACTGGTGGCTACCAGAGGCTGGAAAGGGACTGAGGAGGGGGGATAAAGAAATGTTCATTAATGGGTGCTAAAATATAATTAGATAGAAGGAATAAATTCTAGTATTCTATAGTAAACTAAGGAAATTATAGTTAACAATAAATTATTGTATATTTCAAAATAGCTAGAAGAAAAGAATTGTAATGTTCCTGACATAAAGAAATGATAAGTATTTGAGGTGACAGATATCCCAATTAGCCTGATTGGATCATGACACACAGTATACATGTATATGTATCAAAGTATCACATGTAGCCTCAAATGCATGCAGCTGTGATCTATCAATTAATAGTATACCCCAAACTTATTTTTTGACTAATAGAATCAGGGCCATGCTCATCAAAGCTATTAACACATTAACTGCCATGTGAGTTGTATTTAACTCAGCTAGTTTTAAGCCTGGGGCTTTGTGATGCATATGTAAATCATGTCTCTTCACCCTGGGAGCCATGGGAACTATTTTTCAAGTTGCACGTAACTCTCACACATAAAACAATAAAAATAACAAGTTTTTCATTAAATGAGAAAGGATCATTTGTTTTCGAAGTTTTGATTCTATGTTCCTAATAAAACACCATGGACCCAAGGAAAAAAAATTTTTTCCTTGTGTGGTAGTCAATGTGTTAAGAACAATTCTCTAACATTGCTTTGGTTCACTAACATGAGAAATCAATTCAATTGACAAATTGAATATCGTCATGTTTAATTTCGTTTTTTTCTCATTATTTAAATAAATTTATTATGAAGTACTGTACTAATATAGGAGTGATGGGATTTATAGTTAATCATTTTCCAATATATTGATAAACCTCCCAGGTAACATAAATAATGAAAAGATCTTCATGTTTTTCAGAATAGAATCATTCAAGAATACCAAAGGAAAAGCTAGTCAACATGGAGATAATGTTAAGGTTTACGGTCTCTATTCATTTTTTACTTTCTATGCTTGTCTTTTAAGCCCCAGCATATCTGCAATGGAAGCTTAGTTTGACACACTCAGACTCATGGCAAATTCCATAACTCATTAAATGAGATCCTATAACTCACTTGATCACCCACCAAACCCTGATTCTGATCAAATAACCTGAGAAAAACATGAAGGGCAAACAAAAGGCTACCTAGGTAGATGTAGAATAAAGAAAGGTAGTTTAACATTTTTAAATATCACTTTTAGAACAATTGTTGCAGTGGATTTTGCATAAATGTGTGGGAATGAATTCTAACTGATTGCATGACTGATTTCAACCATTTTAAATAAATTTGTGTGTGTAGTCAAAGCTAAAGAAAGAAATGGTAAGAAAAATGAAACAATACATAATTATCAAGATAAATTACGATGAACTCTAGGAAAAGAATGCTGATTGATGTAATAGCTATAATCAAGTAGGTGAGCATGGCAACTACTGTTTTCACTTCTGTTGACAGGCAAGAAAAAAAAATTAATGGTCACTAATTAGCTTCTAGGGATAATAATCAATTCCAAGAAATTATATGTCCTATGAGGGAAAAGTGTCTTTTCTCTAGCTATGAGAAAGTATACAAAATTATCATATCATTTTTTCTTTTTCTATTAGCAGATAAAAGGCCTTCAAGAAATGAAAAATGATAAATCCCAAGTTATTTAGAAATGCTTATTAAAAAAATTGTGGAATAGAAAAAAGGCATCATGTTACTATGAAAGTCAGAATATTTGAAGTTCTCTGCTTGGCTTGGGATATCATGATAAGACATATTTCGAAGTATAATAAAATATAATGTAATGGCCTTCCAGATTATGAATTGGTTTGTTTAACGTATACTTCTTTTTTTTTTTTTAATTTTTTAAATTTATTTCAGCATATTATGGGGGTACAGATGTTTCTGTTACATATGTTGCCCTTGCCCCCACCTCCCTCCCTAAGTCCGAGTTTCAAATATGTCCATCATTTGGGTGGTGCACAT
>CAUYSK010005869.1:0-65659 GCA_963575035.1 Avahi laniger | reverse complement strand
TAGCTGTCCAATTAATTTCTTTCTATTTTTGGTAGAGATGAGGTCTCGCTCTTGCTCAGGCTGGTCTCGAACTCCTGAGCTCAGAACGATCCGCCCACCTCAGCCTCCCAGAGAGCTAGGATTACAGGCGTGAGCCACCGCACCCGGCCTAGCACACAATTTTTTATTTGCATTGGAATTGTATCCCAAACATGATGCTTCACCCAGTACATAATCCCCCAGGGATAACCTGCAAAGTAGAAGAGAGAAGGCCTACGATTCCTCAGGTAATGGGTCTTCCTCTTCCTAAGGCTTCACTGGAAAGTGACATTCTTTGAACTAAATTCTAGATAAGAGAATGGTGTAAAGTATCCCATGAACCCACTCCAACAAATTTCCATAGAAATTCTGCCTAATAAAATTTCACTGGTTTATGCTACACTAGTTAAAAATTCTTATTATGGCAAAAAAAGGTATACATTAAATGTTTGCTAAAGTATAATTTAATTTATCTCCAGATAAATGCCCCAGAGAGACTTCAGGGACAGAGATATTCTTCTCCCATTGCTTTTTTATACAAAATCAATTCTTTTAAACTATATACACAGACAAAATTAATATTAAATACAATCAGAAAAGGATGTGCTAAAAGGAGAATTGTGCATCCTTGAAACCATGCATCTTTCTTACTCCTTTTTAAAAGTTATTATTTTAAAAATTATTTATATGTTTCTTTCATGATATTTGCATTTCAGAAAGCAACTTTTTTAAAATTTTTTTATTTTTTTATCTTTTTTTATTTCTGCATATTATGGGGGTACAAATGTTTAGGTTATGTTGCCCTTGCCCACCCCCTTCCCCCCACCAGTCAGAGCTTCAAGAGACTTTTCATTGGTAATCTTTTCTTCACTAGGAATATCATGGGGGAAAAGAATTTGTACTAACGATGAATGAATGCTCTGTGACTTGTGCTTTTACAAAAATGAACATTACATGTGACATCAGGAATAATGAACTGCATGACAGTGGAAGAAATCCTGGAGGTCTTTCATGTAGGGGTTAGAACTACCACAAGCTTCCGTCCTTATCACTGGGAGCCTTGGGCGTTCTGTGTGGGTGACAGCCTTGAGGTCGAGGGCCTGCGTCATTATGTGCAGAACCTCATCTGCAGAGCAGGTATCAGGAAACAGCCCAGAATCCATATAATTTCCTTAACAATGAAAATTTCTCACTAACAGTTTGTAAGTGGGTTCGGAAGAGGTTAATTCTACAGGGAGCAGGAAAGAAATCGCTATTAAAAACAGGACAATCACAATTCACCACAGGAACAGTTGCCAACATAAAATTTTGGCCCAAGGTACTAATATTGAGCTGCGGATTACAGCCTTTAGTGTGACTATGGCCATCTACAATTAATTTAAGGGAAATGATTTCCTAATTAGGACTGCCACCCATCTAGAGCCTGTGGTTAAAAAGTAGGAAAGGGAAAAAGAAAAGAAAAAAAAAAAGACACATCTACACACTAATTTCATGATCTTTTCTATTTTTAATGTTTAGCTGGCTTAAAGTAGCTCTAAGAAAATGAGACCTACAGCCCTAAAATTTAAGTATGGCATTAATTCTCTTCTTAAAATTAGATTATTGATTCTCTAAATTTGGTTGCTTATCAGCACTTGTCCCTGGAATAGGGTTTTATTATGTGATATTGACGCTGTATCGAAACCAGGAAGGACTGAATTTCACTCCAAGTTTTTTAAGTACCCAAACATGGACCACTTACCCTCTGGGGCCCTATCTGTTCCTTTACCCATGAGGGGAGGTAAAGGGTATGGTGGAAAGAACTCAGGCTGAAGAGTCAGAGGGTCGAGGGTTCAAATCCATCTCTGACTAGCCCCTAAAAACTTAGACAAATCACTTAATCCTTCAAGGCTTCAGCTTCTGCATTCATACAAAGGGGATAATTGCTATCGTTGATATCTGTCTTCAAAAGTCACAATGAGGATAAAATGATATAGCATATGCAAAACTGACTAACGGTAGAGGGAAGCCAGATATTTGTGCCAGCATGCAATAAGTACTCAAAAATTTGTTTGTTCCCTTGCCACCAAAGAAGAGTGAGGCAGTTAGGAACCTTTTCATTCCAGATAACAGCAAACAGCTCAAAAAGGCTTGCACAGAAAGGAAGTCATGAGCTCACATCTCTGAGAGTCTGGGGATAATGTTGGCTTCAGGCATGGCTTAATCCAGAGATTCAAATCGCTTCTGTGGGCTTAGTTCTCTGTCTCAGGCTCAGTTCTCCTGTGTGCTGGGCTTGCCCTCAGGCCGGATTCCCTGGTGGCAGCGAGACTGCTACAGCAGTTCAAAGCCTCACGCCTATACACTGCTATCTCCTACGGAATAATGACAATGGCAGCAACAGCACCTGATGTGTACTGATCTGCGTGTCAGGTGCCTTTCTAAGCATTTTATCTATGCACTCCCCGCTACAATCTCATTGTGTCTGTTTTACAGATGAGGAAACTGAGCCACGGAGAGGTTAAGTAACATCCCCAAAGTCCTCCAGCTAGATGGCAAGCAACCGGGACTGGAACCCAGTCTGGCGCTACCTTTTGTGTACATAACTTCTTTGCCGAGTTCCTCCTCTCGGAGCCCCAGCTAGGAGCTGCTGACAGCTCACTGGCTTTGATTGGGTTGTGTCCCTTCCTGAACTAGTCACTGTGGACCACTGGTGACTAAATATGCTGACTGGCTTCAAGCAATCAGGAGCCACCGCTGGAGCTGGGAGTGTGGTCAGTCCATCCACAACACATCGCTGAGAAGAGTGGAGGAGTACTTGCCAAAATTACTAGGCAGCGAGCATCAAATGTTCCCTAAAGGGGTACAGATATGAACTGTAGTTGGAGTCTCCAATAGGCTTGCAATTTAGAAGGAAAGCACAACAGGTATGCGAAGGCCACAATATAAGGCACTTAACCACATTCCTTACAGCGCTGCAGCAAATTACTCACTGTCTACACCCATCAGGATGCCTGCAGGCGGGCCCTGGCAGGTAAGGCTCCATTCCTTGTCTGCTCCTGCCCTCATCTATGTTCACACATCCATTCAATCACCTATGCATCCTCCATTCATTGAACAGACCACAGAACAACAGAACAGAACAACATTGAACAGACAACTCCCGTGCCACGTATTGTTGGCACTGGGAGTTCTAGGGTGAACAATATGAGCACAATCTCTGCTCACGTGGGGCTCACAGGATGGTGGAGGAGCTACCATTACAGTTACAGTGCAACAAGCAGTTACACTAGGGAACTGTGCTGGGAATGTGCCATGCGATGTGTAAACCCGTAACAGAGCAATCTAACCCAGGCTTAGGGTTCTCAGTGATTGCCAGGAAGAAACGACATCTAATTTGAGACTCAAAGGAAAGTAAGGCGTTGGCTAAACAAAGGTGGTTCCAAATAGGAACTCAGAAGCTCCATCCTCTGAATGCTCTTCTCTGTCAACCCTGTAGCAACGGCCTCCCATGTCTTCACTATCTTCAAAGCCTCTGTTAGAGCTGTTCCAAAGAAATTAAAAATTTGTGATTAATTTAATTGATCTATGTATGCTTTGTGTTGGGTAGGGTAGTGTTTATTGAATCCTGTTCCTGAAACCCTAGAGTTCTCAGGGACGAAGGGGTGAAAGTGAGGGATGGAGATGGGAGAGCTGAGGGCAAAGAGTCTGGGTGGGGAGACTCCGGGTTGGTTTCCTTTCCCTGATCTGACCAGACCAGCTCTGTTTTTATGCTTTGTGGAAAGCATAGTGGAAAATATAGTTGTATATTATTGGTGGGCAAGGTCCTATAGCTCAAAAATCAAGTTTGAATAGCTCTGAGGTAGAATATGGATTTATTAGACAGGACTCCTTAAATTTATTGTTTCTGAACATTTGTATGCATTGGTGATGAGGTCCTTGGCTGGTAGTATAACCATCGCGGTGACACGGTCTCCATGAGAAAGTTCTGATTTGGCTTACATATGTCAGGTTTTAATGTGTTTCCAAGGAATGCAGCCCTCCATAAAACTGTCCAGATGTGGCAAGAAAGACAAGAGAAGTTCCAATGAGTGCTTTTGGACTGCAATGAAGAAAGGGTGGACCTTTCTCTGGGAGTGATCAGTGAGGTTTTCATACAAGGGGTGGCCTCTGAATTGCATTTTGTTGGATTTCAATAGTCATAGGTGGGGAAAAGAAGAGCTTTGCAGATCAAAGGGAAAAAAGACTGAGGAAAACATGGGGACAGAAATGCAAAGCCATGTTCGAAGAACAGCAAGCAGAATAATTTGGCTGGAACTTGAATATTGTGTGAAGGAGTTGTAGGAGATTAAACTAAAGAGCTCGGTTGGCAAACGTGGTAAAGGGGAAAGAATGACAAATGATTTACTTTCCCTCCTCAGGGCATTTGCACTTGCTCTTCTCTCTATTTGGAATGTTCTTCCCCAGATCTCTGCATGGTCTTCTCATCATTCAGGTCTTTGATCAAAGTTATTTCTTCTAAGAGGTCGACCTGGACCAACCTGTTAAAGCAAAGTCACCTCTCCTCAGCAACTTAATCTCTAGCCCATAACTACTTTTCATTTCCTTCAAAGCACTAAATTACCTTGTTCATTTGTTTACTTGTTTAGTATCTTCTTACTAGAAGGCAAATGTCATGAAAATCGGAATGTTTTCTGTCTGGTTCACTGCCGAATCCCCAGCACTGAGTGAAAGCGTGGCACACAGTAGATGTTCAATGAATATTTTTTCAATGAATGAGCATATATGTTGTTCTTTAGTCAATGGATAACAAGGAGATGTAAGAGTTTTGAGTAAGGGAATGAAGCAATTTCTGCAGTATTCAAGAAAATGTCATTTTCATTTGAAAATTTCAGTGGATTTTAGGATAAAAGTATTAAAGGCAGGGAGATCAGTTAAAAGGCTATTTTCACAGTCCAAATAAAGGATAATAAGAGCCCAAACTCAGACAGTGGCAATGGGCAAGGAAATATGGGATAGATGTGAGAATGGTGAAGAGCAAAGGCATATTGCCCTGATTAGATATGAAGGGCAAGGACACAAGATTTCAGGGAATCATGGTGTCTTATCTAGAAAGAGAGACTTTTGGAAAAGGAACTAGTTTGGGTAGAATTCAACTTGAAGCATCTTGAATTTTAAGTGGCACGACATGTGTAGGAAGTAGAAAATCAAGTACAGCACGTGTGCCCTTATCTGGAAAGAGAGATTGGGGGAGGAAATAAAGATTTGAGAGTTAACAGTTCAGAGTGGTAGTTGACCTCTTGGTAAGGTCCCTGAGGAGAGGTGTAGAGGGAAAAGAGCAGAGGCCTGAGAATGGAAGCGTGGAGAGCAGCTGTATTTCAAGGATGGGAGGCAGGAAACAAGCCAGCAAGCTGTGGGATGAGCAGGGGGTGCAATTCAGGAATGAACAAGTGAATTGGGAAGATAACATTTCAAGGCCGTCAGAGGATGCCCAGAGATGAAGAATGATGCAGGTTGAAGAAAAGAGCTTCCATTTCTGTCCCTGCAGAGGAAAGAGCAATGTTCAATGCACTCTCCAGTTTGTTATCTCCAAGACCTTCTGCCACATTGCCACTCTTCCTGGAATCCTGCACATACTTGCAGGTAAATTCTATGTAGCTCCTCAGCAAGCACACCTGTTCGAAGGCCCTCAACAGTTTTAAAACCCAGTTGCTCCGTAATGCTTTCCTGCATGTGATTTTTTTTCTTAATACCCAATACCTTATGTTTGAGACCTAGTTCGAATCTTTTAATTGCTAGACGTTACTTAATACATCAAGAATACAACCAGGTAAATCACAATAACCATAATCATTATCATTTACTCCTGTTCTCATTAACACTGCTAAAGCTGCTATAGGATATAAAAGGGAAAAACAAAAGATAATGACTTCTCTTTCCTTTTACAAAGTCAAGGACTATGTTTCTAGCCTTCTCTGCAATGTGTCTCTATATCTCTTGATTTGGTTTTGTTTTGTTTTGTTACTTAGGTCTCACTGAATTTAAATGAAAGTGGAATTTTTGGTTCAGAAGAAAACATGATAGCACAAAAACTATGCAGAGGCATAGCTAAGGGATGGTAGAGCTTCCATCCTCTCTTCAAGAACCCCCAACCTAGAGTTGCGTTATATAAAACAACTGTTGCCCTGCAGGACTTTTAAAATTAGAGTGATCAAACTTCTCCTTCATCAGCCACATCTATTGAGCATATACTGTGTGTGTGCACAGGAAGTGTGAAGGGTTGAGAGGGAGGCAGTAGCCTTAGGCTGCACATCTTGGGGTTTAAGGTTGCATCTGTCACTCCTGCTCCGACAAGATTGGCTAAAGATGGAACTGAGGTGGAAGTAAACCTGCAAAGGGAGGCATCAGTGGGCCCATGGGCGGGAAGCTGGCAAAGATGGATGGGCAGGACAGATTGAGAAGATTCTCTGAATGCTGGGAGGAAAGTAGAGGGTGAAAGTCCCACCTGGTTGAGAGTCAAAGCCGTGAAATGTGCCCCAAAGCGGTAGATGCCCCAGGTAGCCAGGCTGGCGGAATTCTAACATCTGTGGTGCAAGGAGTAAGTGAACAGCCACATAGTGAATGGCTCACCAGGCGCTGGGAGGCTCATAATGTCCAGCTTGTAAGGGCTCTGGAAGGTCATCCAGCCCAGGGATTCCCAAACCTGCCTCTGACCTAGCACTTAATAAATAAAAAGTTCCCAGATTGAGACAGGCCAAATGCTTAAATTCTCCTCAGGTGATTCTCGTGGCTGGAGTGAGGGCCAGAGATTTTATATTTCTAACAAGCTCCAATTCATGGACCACATTTTGAGTATCTGGATCCTAGACTGACTCCCCAGCGGATGCTTGCATCTCATCTACTATACCCCCTTTAAGAGGTCATTCGACCTATGCTTGATTATCTCCTGTTAAGGGAATCTCATCACCTCTGATGTGACACATTCAAACTTTATCCCTCCTGGTAGAACAGCTTGTGTGTGTATGTGCATTTCCTAAGTCCTGTTATTAAATTTCGTAGCCTATTCAATCCTTCGGCAGCTGTGGCAGAAAATTATTACTTATGTTTTTCTACCATTTGTCACTTTAAAGGTTATAACATTAACTATAGGTTTTTGGCAGAAAATATAGATGAATAAAGGGAAAAATACATAATATCCGTAATACCACCAACTAGAGATAGCTGCTATTGAAATATTGGAGTGTGGCCTTCTAGCTCTTCCTTGTTTTGAGCTGAATTCTGATTCCTGTGTCTTTCCCTCTCAAAATCACAGAACAAGACTCAGCCGGGGCTCTTTTCTCTGGCGGCATAGGACAGTGGCAGCAGTTGCCCACTGGCTGATGCTGGGCTGCTGGTCTTCCCACTGACTCTGTGGCCGCCACTCCTCACAGGAGCAAATTTTGGGCAGAGATAAGAGGAAGGAAAACTCAGACCCTCTGGGAGAAGATGACACTGTTGACATCTGTGGGCTGTTTTTCCTGGTCATCAGCATGGTTTTACAATGAGCCATTGTAGTTCTTTCACTTGATACTGCTTGTCACCAATAAGCAAACATTTTCAAGAATCTGTGACCACAAAACAGAATGCTTTTCACTGGGAAAGTAGATTGGCTCATGGCCAACCATGTCTTCATCCTTACTCAGTTTCATTGGTATTAGGATCAACCGAATGCGGACTCTTGAGTTGGGACGCCTGCAATCACAGCTCGGCCTCATTTTTATTACTAACTCCAAAAAGTTGGACTAGTTACTTAACTTCTGGTACGCCTTAGTTCCTTCCTCATCTTTAGATGAGGATAATAACTACCTACACCACAGGATTCCTCTGTGGATTAAATGTGTTAATACACATAAGTTTCTTAGAACAGTCTCTGACTCGTGGGAAGAACCAAGCAGATGATATCTAAAATGCACACACACACGAACGCACAAAGTCAAGCTTAATGGGTAAGATATATTGGGTAAGAATATGAGCTTGGTGCTTCTTTGCACATTTTAACCTTGAGAAATATTATAATTGGGTAAGAAAAGGCCACCGAAGTGCCCAGAGCCAGCTGTGATAACGAGTACATTCTGCCTCCGAAGGCAGAACCGAGACCGTTATCCGTCGCCCTGAGCCTGCGTGGAAGGGGCCGTCCTCCGAGCTGTGAGCGCCTCGGCTGGAACAGCGCAGGTGCTGGAACAGCGCAGGTGCTCAGTAAACGCTCACCAGCGAGTGCTGCCGTTGCCACCTGCCTCCCCGTGGCTGGTTCTGCCTGCTAGGCCGGCTTAGAGATGGTCCAAGATTCAGAATGGGAAACCTGAAAAACTAGTAACATCTTGAGTTAGGACTAATTCTCTGGGACAGGCCATTGAGAATTCCATGTCACTCCCTTTGCACACTGCCGAGACCTCCCGTCGGACATCGGATGCTCCGAGTCTTGAGAGCTGTACGAAGTCCCCAGGGAGTCACGGGTTCCTCTCTGGGCAATTAGTGCATTACTGCAATTACAGCTGGTTTTCTAGAAAGCTGCTAAATGGCACCCTGATGACAAGAGAAAGATAATGTTCAACTCTATACACCTAACTTTCTATTAGAAAATTACTTAGACCCTGGAGACAATCTGGCTCATTAATAAATAAGTTCGTTTCTGTGTTTTCTAATCCAGGCTATAAATAGTTAACCCCATACACTGATCCTTGGATTTATAACCCTTTCTCTTTTTTCCCCTTTGTCCATGTCTTTATTTATTTTTTTAACAGTTTGATTGAGGTATAATTGACATACAATAAACTACATATATTTTAAGTGTATAATCTGTTAAATTTTGACATATAGATGTCCCCTGGAATCCCTGGGAGACTGGTTCCAGGACCCTCCGCAGATACCAGAATCTGTACATACTCACATCCCACACTCATCCCTGTGGAACCTGCATACGGGAAAATCACACCCCCTCAATATATTTGAGGGTCTCACATTCTGCAAATACTGTATTTTTGATCCACATTTAGTTGAAAAAAATCTTCATACAAGTGGACTCTAGCAGTTCAAACTGATATTGTTCGAGGGCCAACTGTACTTTAAATCATCTCTAGATTACTTGTAATATCTAATACAATGTAAGTGCTATGTAAATAGTTGTTATACTGCATTATTTTTTATTGTTGTATTGTTATTTTTAATTTTTTTAATGAATATTTTCCATCCCCAGTTGGTTGAATCCACACATGTGGAACCTGTGGATACAACTGGCCAATGGTGCAGCAACATCTGTGAAACCAGAAACAAAATCAAGCTGAAGAGCCTGCCATGTCCGTCACCCCCCAAAATTTCCTCCTGCCCCTTTGTAGTCCTTCCTTCCTGCATCTCACAGTACCAGGAAGAATCCTGGGCAACCACTGGCAATCACTGATCTGCTTTTGTCACTATTGCTTAGTGTGCATTTTCCAGAGCTTTATATAAATGGAAACATATCCTAAGCAGGCTTTTTTTTTTCTTAGTGCACTAGCTAGGACCTCCAATATGATGTTGACTAGGAGTGGTGAAGCAGAAATCCTTGTCTGGTTTCTGATCTTTGGAGGAAAGCATTCAGTTTTTCACATTTAGTTGTGTGTTTTTCATAGATGCTCTTTGAGGAAATTTCTTTTTACTCCTTGTTTGCTGAGAGTTTTTATCGAGAACAGATGTTTGATTTTGTCAAATATTTTTTCTGCATCTATTGATACGACACAGAATCCATTCATTAAAAAGACGCATTACATTGACTTTTGAGTGCTTTACCAAGCTTGTGTTCCTGTGATAAACTTTACTTGATCATGATATATTATTCGTTTTATCTATTGCTGGATTTGATTTGCTAAACTTATGCTTAGAATTTTTGTGTCGATATACTACTGGGGCAAGACTTTTTGTGTACTTTGCTCAGTTTGCTATGAATCCTGAGATTTTCTGTTCTGATTGATGCGAGCAGACACTATTCCCAGCCCTGTGCGAGCCAGGCACTATTACCTCTAATCCTTCTGAAGGTTTCTTTCCCTTGTATCAGGTGGTTTCCTCACATGCGTGCTCTGCTCAACAGTCAGAGAAGCTGACTTTGCAGATCTCTGGAGTTTCCACTCTTGTACAGCTGTCTCCACTTTGGTCAACTGTCCCTAGCTGCCTTGATGTCCCTAGACACCGAGCTTCATCTCTTCAACTCCAGGACACCACTAGGGTCTAACTGGGTTCCCTCTCCCTGTGCCTCAGCCTAGAAACATCCTAAAGGCAGTAAGCCGGGGCAATTTAAGGGTTCACTCTGTTTCCCATTTCTCAAAGGATTGCTTTCTTTTGTTGCCTTACATCTAGTGTCTTGAAAACCATCATTTCATATGTTTTGCTTTATTTTGGTGGGGGATTCTTTCATGTGAGAGAATAAATCTGGTCTCTGTTATATTCCACATGAGATAAAAATGGAAGCCCCCACCATTTCTCTTTAAACACATCCTAATTATTTCCACTAAGTTGACAGATTATCTAGCCTCCCATCATTGAGTACGGTCTGTTGAATGCCTGAGATGCTGTTTTGAATCTAGCTTTTGTGTGAATCTCTGGGAGTTACTTTTGAAATTAACAATATGATCTAGAATGTGTTTTATGTCCCTACGGTCTTTGTTTCCTTCCTTTACCACTTAGCTAATGCCTCTCTTCTAATGGATTCCTCTCTTACATTTGTTACATATGTGTCAACTAGACTAATTGCTCATGGCACCAGAGCTTTTAAGTTGTTATTGATTCTTTCATCATGTAAATAAGAAATATATGTATGAAACCATTTATTCAATCGTTTAATAGCTGATGTCCTTGTCTAGTAGACAAGGGCATCTGGTGTGTTAGGAGACAAAAATTTTTGAATCATATACAGTACAGCAATGAACTTGGTAAACACAACCAAACTGATATTTATTGAAGACCTGTTATTGGCCAGCTACTGAGCTGAGGGTTGCCCCGTACATTAATTAACCTTTACCTTATAAGATAGACATTTCTCCCCCTCCCATTTTTGTAGATAAAGAAACTGAGTTTTATGAATGTTAAGAAATTGCTAGAAGTCATTCAGCTGCTAAGTGGAGAAGCCAGGATTTGAGCACAGGTTGTCTGATTCCAAAGCTCAAATTCTTTTTCCTCCAACATATTGACTAAAGAAGAAATCAACCTGTTGTTGATCATTGGACTTTTCCACATGTACTCAGTAGTGTGCCCAAGTGGAGAAAGACATAGTAAAATCCTCTCAAAAGCAACCGAGATGTCAAAATCATTTGAAGTAGACTTTTAACCAATGCCTTTCTTTCTACATCCTCTTAACCTGAAATCCTTTAAGCAGCAAATAACAACTACAAGTAATAAAGACAGTGAATGAGACAGACTGGTTTCTACTTAGAAAAAGGTTTATCTGGCTGAAGTTAGAGTCAACTCCCAAATAAATGCCATATGAATTCAATATCTAAGCATTAAAAATCAACGTCATAAAGTATTAACATGAAATACTCGGTAATTTTTCATAATCTAGACTTTCAGGATGCCTTTCTAAGTAGGAAACAAAATCTGAAAACCACACAGGAAAATATTTGGCAGATATGATAACAAAATTTTTAAATTTACATCTGTACCAAGCACACTACAAAAACTCCAAAAAAAAAAAAAAAAAACTCAAGAAACAGAACTAGAAGGAAATATTCGTGACACACGTAATAAACAAAGAGTTAAATGTCTTTGATTGGACTTCTCATTGGGTCTCAGAATTAACTTCAAACTGAGGCACTTGCTACAGGAAACTTTGTCTCCTGGGCACCATCCCTCTGAGTAAGTCCTGGAGTCTCTCCTCACCCACAGTTCCTCGGATCATGAGTTAAACAAGTCTGAGATGAAGTCTTGTCTATGCCATTTACAAGCTATGTGATATTGGGCAAGTTTCCAAATCTCAGTTTAACGACCCAAGGGGGATAGCAACAGTACTCAGCTCATAGCATGCTTTGTTTGTTTGTTTGTTTGTTTTGTTTGGGGGAATAATATAGCATTGTCTCTGGTTTATCCTAAGTATTCAGTAAATGAAAGCCACTGATCACTGTTACATTCCCAGTGCAAGGACAACATCTGGCACATACATTCCATAAGTATTTGTTGAGTAAATAAATAACTTTTACAAATCAATAATAAAGACATCCCATAGAATAATAATCAAAGGATATGGAGGTAATATACAGGAAAATGCAAATGTTTGCAAACATATGGAAAGAGGCTCCCTTGCAATAATAATAATAGAAATGCCAATTAAAACAAAAACAAATTGTCTTCTTTTTAACTTTCCAGATTGAAAAAATAATTTGTCAAGTCCCCTCAGTCCTGCCCTGTGAAGAAATGGCAAGTTTGAGGTGTGAACTTGTGTACAATAGGGTGAAAATACAGGAAAGTGAGTAGTGAACTCAAGATTTTAACTATGTACTGACATTTCAGGAAAAATTTTGCTATTATCTTTTGTGGAAACACAGCAAAAAGGTTATTCTTAGAACTGCCCTAATTTTTATTTTTTTTATTTTTTTTTTTTAGCAGCAGAGGTATATTCTGTCACTGGATTATTCTGACAAAAACAATGTGTTTATCAGCAGGTACAAATTCAAAGCACTATTTAAATAGGATCTGATTTTTGCCTATTTGATGAAAGCACTTTGTCAAATAAAAACATTCATTGAGTCATCATGTCCTAGGTACTGCTTCTCTGGTTGGGCAACCTATTGGAATTTTTTTGGATGCCTTAGTAGCACTGGCATGAAAACTGGCCACCACAGAGGCTGGAAGATTTGGAATCACCTATCCCAGTAAAGGAGGAAAGCCCACTTCCAGCATGTCAATGACTGGAGTGTCCATTTGGAAACTGATGACAGACTCCAGTACCAGCAGAGAGAAGCTCACACTTCTACGTGGGCTGCAGTTAACCCATCCAGAAGTGGTGCAAGATAATTAAAAGTTAATAAGAAGAGGAGGCAGGAGGAAAGAACACAATTCTGTTTTACTGTACCAAAAACTTTAACTGCTTCATATACAGAGCATTTCTACCAACCCTGACTCTCACAGTAGTATTAACATGCAGATATTGTATGATTATCGATAATCAAATTTCTACATTATGCCTAAGGCTGATTGCTGTCTTTTGAGCCAAAGGTTGAATAAAGCCAATAAAATCACAAATAAACTAACACTCTTCCTGGTAGGTTTATATCTAAAGGTAATAGAGTATAATACAAATCTCTAATGGACTAGCCATGCCTAAAGCTCACTAGTCTCATGCAAGATATTGGCTTTGAGAACTGCACAGTGCAGATTAAATAATCATCTAATTTGCTATATCTCTGCTGTCTAGAAGCTAACAATCAGGTAAGAGATGTAACCAGGTAGCTCTAACATGAGACAGAGGCTCTGTGGGCCTCCTCTACATCTGACACTGGCCATATGGACCTTTGGCCATTGCAAAGACATAGTTTGTTGCTAATTTGAATTTATGGTCAATCCTCCATTTCATTCATCCCAATACTGGCTTCCCTGAATTGGATAAAACATCTCATACCACATTTGTGCGCCCCTCTGTTATGTGGGCCAGAGGCAGGGCTACTTTGTGCTCTCTGGGACTTCTCTTCCTTGAGTTTAGGAACAAACCCCCAAGAAAAGAAAGGAGTGGGTACAAGGGTTAGAAAGGCTAAAGGACAAGCTGGGCAGCACACACACTACTGTATGCAAATCTGTCTTTAGAGGTGATGCATCCGCCTCAATTCCGACTCCCCTGGGCTGCGTTCCTTCCCATGAAGCTTCTTCTCTATCCTCTGTCTATTCCAGTGAAGGCATCCCCCTGGAGCTTCTCTAGTCCTTCTGGAAACCTCACCGACCTCTTGGACATGTCTGAATCCCCCAAGTAAACCTGGCCTAGAATTTTACACTGGGATGTCAGACAAATAGTAAGAACCAGCTCCTATGCTTGAGTTATAACAGGAGACTAATTGGGGGAAATACCGACTACTCATATCTTTTTGAAAAGACTTGAAAAATTAGTGTCCCTATTAGCGACCTTGCCTAAATATCCTGGGTCTACTGAAGAACTATTTACACCTGCTCTTATTTCTCCAGGTAGAACGATTCATTTCTCTTCTGTTTTCCTGGCTCCATTTCAAACATAGCCCATCTTCCAAGGGCACTCAGGAAGACTGACCATTGAAGTTTTCCAATATTATAAACAGTGGCTCCATTTTAGAGGGGAAGAGAAAGACATAGTCATCTTTTTGTGAGAAGGAGATTTAGAAGAGGGGGAAAAATGCTGTTTTCTAAACTTAAACTTTTATTTATTACTGGTGCATCACCAAATGATTTAAATTTGGGGCAACATTTTAATACAGAAAAAAATTTAAAATACCAGCATGTTTGGCATTTGAAATTATGCTGATTGGCCGGCATATTTTAAAACATATCAAATAAGACAGGCATCAGGTGTTTGACAAATTTTTATACAAAATACATTATAAAAAAAAGTGAAAGGGAAAATGTCAACAAATTTTTTAATAAAATTTAAAAGACAAATGCACAGAATTGCAGTAGATGCAGTAGGTGTGTTAACTCCATGTGGAATTTAAAATGACTTTTGTGGTTTATAATCCTTTTAAGATTCAATCCAGAAAATTGCTTTGGAACAATGAAAACCTGAAATCAAATCATAAAACAGACTAACGGATAAAGACTGTAATACAAATGGACATATTTTATCCTTCCTGTTCAAAGTGAGAGCACATTTCTATTCTTTTTATAAGCACAAAGAAGGGTCTACATTAATTTGCCTTCTAATAGTCATTATTTCTTTTGCAAAATTTTAAGTTATTTTTAAAACTAATCTGATTGTAATGTTTTTCTTTTTGCTATTACTTACTAAATCTATTTTTGTATATATACTGTAAAAAGAGTCAAAATCACATAGATATTGATGAACATAAAGCTATGGGTGGTGCAAAACAGCCGTTGCAAGGACTGGATTGTGTGTAGGGTTTTTAGGACACAGGGGCTTTTTTTTTGTTTTGTTTTGTTTTTTTGAGACAGAGTCTTGCTCTGTCACCCATCCTGGAGTGCAATGTCACAATCATAGCTTACTGCAAAATCAAACTCCTGGACTCTAGTGATCCTTCTACCTTAGCCTTCCAAGTAGCTAGGACTGTAGGCATGTGCCACCATGCCTGGCTAATTTTTTTTCTAGTTTTTATAGAGATGGGGTCTCACTATTTGCCCAGGTTGGTCTCAAACTCCTGGCCTCAAGCAATCCTTCTGCCTTGACCTACAAAGAGCTAGAATTACAAGTGTGAGACATTGAACCCGACCCTAGATTTTACTTTGAAATTATCACCTTTGGATTTGAATTCTGCTTATAATCAGTGTCTGCCAGGCAGAGACTAGATAGAACACGATCAAAACCCACATTTTCTTGGTAGGCTTTATTCCTTCTATTACTGTACAACTTTTCAGAGGACATTGAAATTCTCTGCTATAGTCTCTATGTGACTGGCTTTTAATGTACGGCAGCATGTCCCAAGGGCAGAGCAAATTATGCTACCTGAACGCTTTATCTGTAAGCAGCAATACAACAGGGCGATGTAAAATAGAAGACAGATTTATTTAGACATAAACAATGTAAAAAATATTATTTGATACAAGAAACATAAAATCCAATATCCCAATAAATCTAGCTGGCAAGCCTTACCTTATTGCTAAATGATTGCACAAAAGAACAAACTTTCTTTAATGTTTCCAGGTTGACAAATGCAATCTGTTCTGTCTACAGCCTTCTAACTTTGTCAGGAGCTATAAAGTCCTTTTCTCTGGGGTGCCAATGTTTCGAGGAGGCTTACAGGATTTCAGTCTATCCTGTTGCAACTTATTGGGGCCCTGCCCTTGCCTTTTGTCCCCTGATATTTATAAAAACAGCAGGCACTATTGGAGTGCAATATCGAAGAGTTGTCTTAAAATTATTAATCAGTTATAAAAATGATCTAGTCCAGTGTATCTCAAACATTAATGTGCATACAAATCACTTGAGGATCTTGTAAAAAGCAGACTCACATTATTTGGGGAGACGCCTGGGATTCTTCAGCTTGAAAAAGTTCCCAGGTGTAGCCAATGTTGTGTGTTCTGTGGTCCACATTTTGTGTTGCAAGGATTTATATGACCTCATTTTCAAAAGAAAAATATGACACAAATGGTTTTAGAAACAAATTTCCAAGGATATTTAGGACTGTTATGTTGGAATAGTTATTAAACTCTTTCTACATGCCAGGCCTGGGTCAGGCAATGGGGACATGCAGATGAGGGTTCCACAGTCCTGCTGTCATGGAGTTTACAGGGTAGTAGGGAGCCAGGGTGATGGGGGAGCCAGGGCGGAGAAGTGGACAACTTACATATTGCTCACAGTTGGAGCCAGAATTTGTTTTCCTGAATTCCAGACCATGGTCCTGCATAGCATTCAGCCTTTTGCCCTCTCTACAGCTGTCTCATGTCCTGCCTACCTTCTCCCACCCTGCCTGGCCTCCTATTTTTGGCACCTTCTCCAAACTACATGGTAGGAGGAGCTAGAGTTTGATCTGTGCTGTTGACTAATGACATCGGCAGCACCTAGGGCAGCCTCTGGCAGTAAGAATTCAGTAAGCATCTGTTGAATGAGTGAATGCATTTTGGAGAGGCTAACTCCTTGAAGTAAGGAATGGTTTGGGTGAGAACAATTCTTCTATGTGAGGATTAGGGAGACTGAGTGGACCATCTTTTCTATGTCTCTACACCAAGCCCTGAGGCTGGCATTGTCATTTAATCTCATGAAATCCTTCCAATAATCAGAGAGAACAGTAGCTATAAACTGGTCCTGTCTGGGTGTGAACACAGGTTTCCTAACTCCAGCACCCCCCACTTTTTTTTAGCTCACTATTACTTCAAAAGCATGTTACAGGTATGATACTTATCACAGTACTATGTACAGCAAATGCATGTTGGATGCAAACACAAAATGGTAGTAGAAAGTGTGGCAAAACGATTAAGCACTCGTGTTAGAGAGTCAAATAGTCCTGGTTTCAAATTCTGCTTCCGCCACTTACTAGTCAACTTGGGCAAGTTAATTAATCTCTTTGAGTCAGGTTCCTCTTCCGTAAGTGGCAGTAATAACACCTACTTCACAGAACTGCTGTGAGACAAAAAGCAATGTAATGTATGGAAAGAGTTTAGCGGAGTACTCAGCACGTATCCAGTGTTTAATACATAAAAATCTTATTATTTATTGTTATTTTTGGTAATAAATGTTCTTCAGTTATATTTGGATGAATATAGACTAATAGTAAAGGAAAATCCCCCCCTTTCCATTGGAAGGTTGCAAATAAACTGAAAAATTTTCAGAATAAAATGAAGAACAGTTTTTTCCTGATGACTTAATTATAATCTTGCTTAAGGACCATGCCCTGAAAATGCTTTCTAGGCCCACAATCCTTTGTTTTCTCAGCTAAATAAAAAGGGCAATCAGAATACTGACCTACTTTATAAATTTTGTGAAGAATGCCAAACTTGAATGTTGAAAATAGTTTGAAAAATGCAAAGTAACATATGCATTCTAACTAATAATTATCTTTTCCTCCAAGGTCCAATCCGAAACTACTCTAGTAAGCCACCAACTGAACGGTCTTTCTCTCCCAGCTGCTTGTCAATTGGTACAGTGGGAATGCCCCCAAACAGTGTAGGAATACATTTTGGGAGTTGCCATGGCAACCTATAGACCACTTTAGAATGTCTTAAGTCTGCAAGACTCAGTTCTGTTACAGTCGAGATAATCAATCACAATATTAGACCAACTTGAAGTATAATGCAAACCAATTTCCATTTTTATTGAGTACTTCATACTTTATATAATAATTTTTCCTCATAGCATGTCTTTCACCTTATGTAAAAATACTAATAACCTGGTATATCTGACAACTACTATTTCAGTGTTTGTATCTAACCACATCTCATGGATAAATATTTATCTCTTAAATATCTTTTTTCCTGGAAAATATTTACTCAAGGATACCTGCCAAATTGAAATTTTGGAAAACTGTTAAAAATTTCTCTGTATTTTTATGCAAGGCCAAATGAAAATCTGGCTTACTGCTACAATTTTTTCAAGAAACACTGGTTGATCATTTAATGAGAGGTGCATATTTTCTTTGAACTCAATTTGCAGTTAACCTAATTAATAATTTCTGTTCACAGATCTAGTTGTATGTAGAGAAAACCAAGACAATAAAATATTTGACATACTAACAGTGCATTTTCCTAGCTAAGAAGAAGATACAATTAAATTGTTCTGATTAATCACATGATAAAAAGAAAGAGTACGTAGTGCCCTCAATCTTGGTCCCGGTAAAGAAAGAGGAACAATTAGTTTAAAACCACTATTTAACTTCCAGGAACCTGTTTCCATCATCAGTCAGTAGATTATGCCTTTAAAAGACATATCAGTTGCACATCTCAGCCCACCTTGGACAAATACTAAAGCCTTTGTGGGCAGCTTTGAGCATATTTACCTACAGTTTGTTTACCCGTGAACTTTATACTCCTTCCTCTCTCCCCTGGAAAGCCCATTAATGACAGTTCAAGGATTTTTTTTCTCCTTCTCTTACTCTTGAAAAAAGATTTACTAGATTTAAGAACTGTGGGAATTTTCCTAATATTTATATAACAAGATGGAAAAATTTCATTTGCCAGAATTCCAGAAAAAAACAGCTTTTTCCCAGGCAGTTGAAGCAAGAAAATAGGCAACATTTTGGTATCACTTGGGGTCCTTTAGTTGCAGCTATGACTTTAGTAGAAAAGAAATGAATGGTGTAGCTTTAAAAATTGAAGGAAAGGCTTTAGAAAGAAAAGGAATAAGGGCATCTAATAGGCGGTTTCTTGGGGGGGGTGGGTGCAACTGTCTGGATGAATCAGCTACAACTGACTCAAACGCTGGGAAAGAATGTCTAGTTGCCGCACCGTGGGTCATGAGACCCTTCCATGAGGGACTCCAAGACACCTCCACTGACAATTTGCCCCAAATGGCATGCGTGGGGTGTGAGAAGGAAAATCGAGGCACTATTAACAAAGAAAGGGGTATGGCAATAAGAAGACAAAACAGGCGTGTAGGACTCTACAACTAACCCAGGGCTCCAAGCAGGACAGAGAGTGTCACAGTAGCAGGGAGGCCAGTAGGATGGCACCAAAATGCTGTGTGGTGTACAGTGTTATCTTTTCCTCAGACCCCACAAATCTTCAGAGAGACTCCAGTTGGTGGGTTTGGATTTCTTGGGGAAGTCAGGAAGATGCAGCTCTCTGACTGTGGCAGGTAGAGAGAGCAGTAAAAATCCAGTGAGGATTCAGGAGGGAAACCCAAAGAATATGTAGAGAAATACAGTCGGGGCGTGCCAAGGCTGTGAGCAAGGTAATGCGTGGCAAGATGAGTTTCAGTGCCTTCCAGTGATGAGGAGCAACCTGTAGTTGGGGAGAGGTGGGATGACTCTTTGTTCTTATCTTTGAAATTGTTTCCAGGTGAGAAGAGGTCTAGAGCCATCCGAGCAGTTCAAGATCCAGAACAAATCACCCAGGTACTCAGAGCCTGAAAACAATATAGCACAGGAACAAACATGGTAAATTAACATAAAAGACAGCTTTGAAAGAAAAATGTACATAATATTTGATTTTAGAGATAAGAAAACGAAGGGGCATCTCTTGAGTTTTGCTTTGGTGGTAGTGTGTAAGTTTTGAGTGGTTGTCATGGTTACATAACTCCAATCTTTGTGAGTATAAGTTGGTGAGGACACTTCTACCTGCCCGGTGTCCCACTTACCATCACGTCCCCCTCATCCCCAATTATACGGATGTGGCAATTGCCCTGAGTCATCCTACTCTAACAGAATTCTGCTTGTTCTATTCATTGGAATATGCTAATTTTTCCCTCATGCAGTGCATGGGACACTGGACAAAGTATCTATCAAGAGGGTTACCTGCTTATCAAATGTGCATGAAAAAAAGTAATGCAAAGAATGGCTGAGGCAACCTCTTGATCCTCCATTCCTGCACACTCTAAGCAGACAACTTTCCACTTTGATGGGTTTCAGACCCTAAGACTCAACCTTTCGGACTTTAGAGATCTTCACATTTGTTTCATTTTATTACATTCCAACCATCCTGCTAAGAATATGTTAAGACATATCACTTTAAAGTTAATTAATTTGGAGTATTGTGAAATTCCTCTTGCGATTCTCTGAATTGTATGTGAATGCCACAAAAATAAATGAAAATTTCTGATCTAGGGGCACTCACTTGGATGGATCAAACAAATGATTCAAAGTTCTTTTTAGTTCTATTGTTATATGAAATCTGAGCTCCAACATTCAGCTCCTATTTGATCAGAGGTATTCATCTCTGCATTTAGAAAATAACCAAAATATGTTGATCTATGGAATGAAAAGAAAAACATTCTGATTGGCTGTTAGTATGATGACAAGAACTCTGAAAGCCTTAAGTACTACTTTTAGTGGCCTAATGCTCTGCTTCTCCAGCCATGAATCATCAACTAGTGTTTACCTAAAAAGTTTTTTCAGAGCTAAGAACCATTGAATGGAGCCTGATTATAGCAAATTATTCTCTCTGTTTAAAAAAAAAATTATCTTTTGAAAGCATGCTAACTGTATCTTCATATGAAACCTACAGATATATGTAAAAGTTGTTTCGTTTCTCAAAAACACTGAAAGTTGCTAGATGTTATTTGCCCTAATTATAAAACATAAACAACCTCCATATTGGAACTGTGGCCTACTCAGGAAGACAGTTATATTCTCTGGTGAGTTTTTAAAAGCCCAGGTAAATTGTTCATAAAGGTGGCCAGGTTTGGAAAAGCACTCTATCTCTTACTTCAAATCTATTCAACTTAGAGTTATCTTCAACTTGATTCTTAATTTAGCCAAGAAACAAAAATCTTGGGCCAGGGCGGGACCAAATTATGTGCTGCAGCAAACAGATTAATAATTTCGCACTCCTTCAAACCTTTATTTCTTAAATTTTTTTTAATATTTATTCGAAGGTGGGGAAGGGAGGAAGGAGGAAAAGGAGGAGCGGGGTGTCAGGGAGAAGACTTTGTTCTTCCTCAGTTTACCTAGGCAGTTCAACTCCAGCTCACACTTGCATACCCCACGCAGCAAAAGGAAACCCAGCTTCTGTAAAGTCAGTTTCTCGCCAGGGACTGTTCCCTAGGCCTACTCCTTGATGTGGCCTTGATGTTGCAAAAGTGGAACCCAATAGGAGACAAGGAGAAAGCAATGTTATTCTTTTCCTTACTGTCCCTTAAATCCTTTCCCTGGCCTGGTTCTTCCCCTGCCAGTGAATGAAATCCTGGTTTTTCCATTCACTTGTAGATAATGTTTTAAAAGTTCTCCGGAAACATACAGTCAAACTTCAATATCAGTAGTTAAAATGTTCATTCCAATGTAATCGTCCCAAGTGCAAACTTCAATGTAATTTAAGTCTTCTCTTCTTCCATATTGTGCAACTTCTAGCTGAAAGCTTATAATGGTGAAAAGGAGGCATGATCAGCCTCTTATTTTTTCTCTGACTTGTGTTCTTTTAGAACACTCCGTTCTCGTTAGACAGATTCTGACCTCTGCCCGGGGGTGGTGGGTAGACAGAAAAGCCAGGCAGCAGGAGAGGCTGCACCTGGGGGTGCAGTTGTGATGAGGCATTGGCACTCCCTGGGCCTGGTGCATGTTCAAGGCTGATTGCTCCCCTGTTGGGTGTTTCTGAGGGTTTTTCTGAGATTTCCCAACTGGGAACCTCCAACTGTACTCATGTAATCAGGGGCTGTGTCTCCTTCTACTTGGCAACTCTTGATTCCTGCTGCAGTCTCTGGTCGTATGCAAGCAGTCGATCCCCATGGCTGGGGGTCATATCAACCCTCCAACCTGTCTGTTCAGACAAAACTCACTTCCCAATGCAGCCTTCTTTTATCTGTCATGCCAAAGCAGACGTTGGGAGACAGCTCCACCACAGCACCCCGACAACCTTGAATGTTTCCACATGGGCCACGTAGCCGAGTCTTCACTGAAAGCCCTGAGATTCCTCCCAGAACAAGGGGAGACAAGGAGCCTTGGTGAGAAGCTGCTACAGGCAGTTTCTCCACCTGCCTTTCCGTCCGGTGGGAGGCAGCCACAGGACTATTTCTCATACGTCTCCCTAATTTCAGTTGAGCATGGGGCTCTCCACCCACTTCTCCCCTCCTCCACCTTAGGGTTTGGCTGTGCAATCTCTGCACCTCTTGGCTGCAGTTTAGAGTGGGCTCCTCAGCAGCAGAATGGACACTGCCACACTACCCCTTTTACTCAGCGTCACCACCCCCAGCCCTGAACTCTGGCATCCGAGAAGGGAAGAACTGACACTATGGTGAAGCTGCTTTTGCTGTGTGGTAAGAATCTGCCTGAAACCGCTTTGTCACCTTAGCATTGTCAGGTGCTCATTGGCACCTTACCGGCCAAATCTCAAAATGTGGCCAGCCAACAAGCAGTTTCCATAGTGGCCTTCGTCACGCCCTTGCCCATCATGCTGCTGTGTAGGGATTGTTTCATCACTAGACAGCAGCAAGGCAGCCACAGTCTCTCATCTTTATGCTCGTCTGGTCACTCTTCCCTGCAGACTTCAGAGACACAGGTCAAACAGCACTAGCAGTTTTCCTTCAGCTCTTCTTTGAGGTGGAAGTAAACATACTCTACCACTCTAACATTGCCAAGGACAGGGTAGCATAGTGCTCCAATAACTTTCTCAAAAAATCACTACTCCCACTTGACATCTTCAACCCAATCCTGTTTATATCCCCAAATGGATATTTGCCTAAACCTGCAACATTGGTAGACCTTATTTGCATGGTGGTTTAGCACTTTATTTTAGGAACATAAGCATACCCTGACACCTATAATCTATTGTGTTATTCTCAGCTTTTGAAGTCTCAGCTTAAATGAAGATAGAAAGAGCTCTAAGTAAACTCTTTGGCTGGTTTACCATTAACCCTATATAGCATATTCAAATTATTCCTTCCAGTCAAAGAGCCATCTTCCTGAAAGCAATTCTCTGGTTAAAGACCATATTTACCTGTAACATGATACATTATTAGTGATGCTTTTGCATCCTTTACAGATTGCAACTCTAGGTTCATGTCCTAACTGGCCACCACTTAATCTAGCTCTGCTGCCAACCATGAAGAGGTTATATTCCAGGAGCCATGTTTTGTTTTAGACCAGCAAGCAGGCAGATTTAATTTAGAGAATTTTTAAAGTCTAATATTCTCTTCTCAGTTGCCTGTGAAGGCAAGAGTTAACTTCTGAGCACATTAATCTCAATCACAAAGTTGTTGAATTTATAACCCTCTTGCTTGCCTTGATTAAATAACTGCAAAGGCTGGAAAATTGCACTGAGCTTTTTAAAAGCTTGAAGCCCTGGGAGCTTTCATACTCCTTATTTGTCTCTGACTAAATGTGGGTACAGCAAAGCCTCTGAAGTGTGGCTGGCCCTGGGGGGAAAAAATTGTGAAACAGCTGCTTTGATAGCAGCACCTCTAGTGCCCCCTTTCGTTGCCTTCTCTCCCGGCAGGAGCACCGAATGCTCGCATACTTTCACGAAGACCTACCCATCTCAGGGATGAGCCCTGGTTCTGAGCCACACTCCTCACTTCCTGCTAAAACTCACCTGTTATTCTTCTTAGAGTTGGAGGTAAGTACCTGCTCTGGGCTCATAAAGAGGGTTCTGGGTTTCCTTGCTTAGCTTTCTCTCTTCTCCCACCCAACTAAGAAAAGCTTAGTTTTCCATACAGATTCTTTTGGGTTTTTACAATGAGAATACAGGGAAAGAGGAAGAAGAACGAAATAAATTAATAAATTTTTCCTAAAATGGTAATTGCCCATAATAGCAATGTATAATATTATTTACTCCCAAACTATTAAAATAAATTAAACTCTAATAGTATCAAAAAGTGGTGCGTTTGTTACAATTGGTAAACTTACATGAATACATCATTATCACCCGAAGTTCATGGTTTACATTGGGATTCATTGTTGGTGTTGTGCAGTGTATGGGTTTGGGCAGGTGAATAGTGACATGTAGCCACCATCGTAGTATCTCACAAAGTACTTTCGCGGCTCTAAAAATCCTCTGTGCTCCCCCTACTCCTCCTTCCACCCCCACCCCCAGTGCCTGGCAACCAGTCCTCTTTCTACTGTCTCCGCAATTTCGCCTTTTCCAGAATGTCGTATAGTTGGAATCATACAATATGTACCCTTTTCACTTGGGCTTCTTCTACTTTGTAACATACACTTAAGTTTCCTCCATGTCTTTCCATTGCTCGATAGCTCATTTCTTTTTAGCACTGAATAATGTTCCACTGTTTGGATGTACCACATTTTATCCATCCACCTCTGAAGGACATCTTAGTTGCTTCCACAAATTCCAAAGTTTTGGCAATTATGAATAAAGCTACTGTAAACATCCATATGCAGGTTTTTGTATGGACATAAGTTTCCAACTCTGTTGAGTAGATACCAAAGAGCACGATTGCTGGTTCATATGGTCAACGTTTAGTTTTGTAAGAAGCTGCCAAATATGTTGACAATAGGGAAGGCTATGTACATGTGGGAACAGGGAATATATTAGAACTCTTTACATCTTCTGCTTTCATTTTGCTGGCAACCTAAAACCACTCTAAAAGAAATAAAGTCTGTAAAATTTTACCTCTACCCTCTAAGAGTTTTTCAGCTGAGCCCGAGAATGAAATTGACATAAGATGGATCAACAGGAGAAAAGAAAACAAATTTATTTAATCTAAGTTTTATGTGACACAGGAGCCTTCCTAAGGAAATGAAGACCCAAAGAAATGGCAAAACCTAAATGCTTTCATATTAGGTTGAACAAAGAGAGGCAGTGGAGAAAAGTACCTAAACTATGAGGGAAAGCTAAAGGAAGATAAGAATTTTAACAAAGTCTGTACAGAATTTTCTCAGCCTCAACTTCTTGTCCTTGATAAGAATGTTATTTTCCTTCTGGTATAGGGAGGACATCTTCCACATGGGAGTTTTATCTCCTGCTTTCAGGAAGAGAAAGGCGAGGGTCAGAATGTCCTTCTTCTTGCACCTACTGTCGTTGTTGTTGTTTTTAAGTGCCTGTAGCTCAAAATAATCCTACGTAAAGTGGCATATTTTTGGGTAGCATACATATATATATAATCTAGCCTCACAGAGATATGTGGTTGAAAAAGAAAGAAATATTTTAATAATCTTTTCAGATAATTGTGGAAATTCTTTGATACCACACCAAAACTCAACAGGCAGTAGGTACTTAAAGGTGAGCTACAATATGGCATCTGAAACTATTATATATATCAATGAATTCTTGGTACTCTGTTACATTATAATCAATTAGTTTGACTTGCACTTTGATGAGAACTTTAACCCGTGCATGATATTTTAACATCATGCCTTGATCATTTGGAAAATACTGGTTCAGTGAGTTATGCAGATCTTCCAAGTATTGAAACATTTCATCACCCAATACAAAAACATCACATTTTTAATATCACCACCAATTTCATCAGAAAGGTCTTTAAGTATTGGGAAGCTGTCAAACTGATGGTTTAGATACAAGTTTTCCAAAATGTTAATTTTGACTTGAAAGCTTAGATTTTATCATTGGCAACATACAGTATAAGTGATTTTCCTTCAAGTGATAGGCTCATTTTGTTCATTTTGGAGAACACATCTGCCAAATGCTCAAGTTTGGATAATGATAGTTTGTCTTTCAATTATTCTCTCAAGTAAAAATGGTGTTCTGGGACAACACTGGCCAGTTCAGCTCACCACTCAGTCACAGGAGTGCTTTTCCTCCAAACAGTCATCATAGGTTGGCAGGCAGCAGGAGTGCTGTACCTACATACTCCTCATTTTGCAACACAGAATATAAAAATGGTGTATACTCAAGGATTAAGAATCAACAAACTAATTTGGACTACTTCATCAAGGACATTAGGTGAAACTTAATGTATTTTATTTTAATTTTATTTTTATAATGCCAGTATATGATGGTGAAGAACATACTGACTTAGACGAGTGCAACCTGGTGCCATTGCTTTGATTCTTGCTAAATTGTCAGCAGTTTTACCCGCCATTGTCTTTGCACCTCAGTAGAAATTTTATCGTGGCGAAAAAGGCAAACAATGTCTTCATGTTATTACAAAAATAATTTTGATCCCACAGAACCCCTAAAAGTTTCTTGGAGACCTCTAGGGATCTGTGGACCATACTTGGAGAATCTCTGCTGTAAACAAATGTATGAACAAAATGCAGCAACCACAAGATATTTCAAAACAACTAAAATCCTTTGTGTTTCTTAAATGTCATTAAAGAAACAAATGATTCACAGTGTTTCTAAAAGTCATTTTCCCCTTCGATCCAAAGCTCTGATAGTGTAACTACTCTTGTGCCTTTCTCTCCATCCCTCCCTAATCAGTACCTAAGATCGTTAAATCCTTCTCTGTCTACCTGTTACCTACTTAGTCTCATCTTAAAGGCTCAAAATAACTGGTTCGGAGATGAGAGGAAAAAGAATTAGATCATGGAGAACACTGTAACCCTTTACTTATTGCAAAAGCAATAGGAAAAAGTTGAATGCTAATAGCATTATTTTTTGTTTCCACATTTTAAATATTTTTGAGAAGCTGATGGTTATATACTGTGTGAAATATTGACTGTCCAAATGTTTGACATTCAAATGTGTATCAATTTGAATATCCATAAATCTTCCGTATACTATGGGGTCTGGAAGCCTGGAAAACACATTGTTTAAATTCCCTCATTGCCTTATTTAGATTCTGCCAATGCAAAGCATCTTGTATATATTTGGAAGGCAGAAGAAAAGACAGCCATTATTCTTCTCTAGCAGTGGCTGGTAGATGCCTGGGTTGATAGCAAACATGAAGTTTACAGCTCTTTCTGGGTGAGTTCTGTGAATTACCTACTTTGGTTCTTCAAGCTGCTGTAATCACCATTTACCGCAGTTCCTGGATTTCCAATTTCCTCAAAGCCTGCACTATGTTTCCATGAACCTTCATTGCCCCAGTCCTCCCAGTAGTTTTGTAACTTTGTAATTCCCTTTGTATTTGATCATCCCTTCCTGCTCTAACCTAGAGGGACAAGTGCTTTCTTGGGAAAATCCTGACTGATAATAGAGTTTGGTTCCAGAAGTGGTTCCAGGATGCAGAAACTCAAAGACAGGAATCTGGGATTTAGTTATTCAACCTTGTTAGATTAGAAAGAAATTACCACCTCATCACCAGTGAAAAATGGGACACTGATAGTCCACGGACAGCAGTGACAAAATAATTGCTATAGCTTTCTGGAATGACATGTTTATTATAGAAAAGCCTTTGAAAGACTGCTAACTATTATAATACGGTTTTAAGAGGACATAAAGATAGTACAGACTATGGAACGGGCTGGCTACATCTAAATAAAAGGTTAGGATTTCAAATTCTCAGCTCAAAGCACAGTCAGAGAACCAGAGAGCTTCTAGGATTGCCCTAAAAATATCTGTTATAGCCATATGGCTAATGTATAAAAATTGTTTTTTCATTCTGTAGGTTGGATAATTATAACTGAAATGAAATTCACAGACTTGCCAGGTCTCTTATGTAAAAGTTAGGGCATTGATTGGGAAAGAGCAAAAATTGAATTGAGGACATTTGGGTAGATTCCAAAGACTCTGAGAATCATGAACTCCAAATCTTCCTGAGCTTCCTCTTTTTGCTATTTGAGATTAGCCCCTCCACCCCTTGCTCGAAGACCTGAAACAATTACCTTGCACAGGGATACAGCTGTGATCCACCTTCACCACTTCTTATTGCCCCAGATTCATAACTAGAATCACAGACCAATAGACCCTGGGGGGTAAGTACAGAGTCTGGCCTAGAAGGAAATAACAGACACACTGAAGAGTTGCAAGATTTATAGTATCAGAAACCTGGAAAACAATTGTGGAAATGCAATCTAGTGGTTTTAGACAAGAGAGGAAGAAATATAATTTTGGATATGGCCAAATTTGTTAATGTGGGTGCAGTTACCATAGATTCTAAATTCAATATTTAGCTTGAGTGACTGGGAATAACTCTATAAAGAGTTTTCTCATGGGTTGACTAAAACTAGGAACCAACAGTGGCTTTCCTTAAATGAAATTGATATAAGAAGAAGAAATTCAAAGGATTAGGAAGATAAAATCATTGGCGTGGATCAGTCATATCGACCTGCTTGTCCACCCCTTACTATGGTCCCAATGAGAGCTCAGATGAGAACTACCATCATGAAGGCATTGAGAAATATTTTAGTGAAAGGAGTACCAGTATCTTTGAAAATCTCAGTGTCGTCTGTCCTTTTGCAGCTTAGGGATGACAGTGTAATATAACTCTATTCAGACAGGCTACCAGGGGTTGCAGAGGACAATTGAAATCACTTAACAACCAGAGAAAAGGTGATCAAGATTCTATTTGTATTCCTGGATACCCAGCCAGAGTCCTGAGCCAAATGGTTTTATCCACAGAGATTTTTGGCAGTGACTTTTTTTTTTTAATCATAGTGTTTCTGGGACTGAAATGGATTGTCAGTCTAATAAAGTCTTAGTTCATTTGTAAAGTTTTTAAAAAATTAAGTCTAGCGAACAGATATCTGACTTAAGTAGTCATCAGGGAGAGTCATGGACTCTGATCAGTTTATGGGGTCCTTTATAAGGAAGGGAGGTTGGGACTTCTTGAGGGAGGACCCAATGGTCCCAACCCAATGAGGGAGGTTGCAACCCAATGAGGGAGGTTGCAACAAGAATATACTGTAAAATTTCTTCTTAGATTTCCCCAGTAGAAAGTGCACCTATTTATCAGAGTGATTATACTCTGGGGAAAGGAAAATACCCAGACATTATCAGGTTTCTGGACACTGGCTCTGAAATGACTAATCTTTAGAGAATCTCAAAATTTTAGAATCCACCATTTACAGTGCAGACTATGGAGTCAGATAATAAATGGAGTTTTGGCTTGACTCCATCTCTCAGTGGGCTAAGTGGATGTGGAAATCTAGCCTCATGGCTATTTTTCCTAGTTTCCAAAAACTTATTTGGCAACTTGCAGAACTCACACTTCCTGACCCTTAAGTGAGGACTATTGTGTTAGGAAGGGCCAAGAGGAAGCCCCTAGAACTGCCCCCTTTCTATGTAAATTAATAATAATTGTATAACCCTAGGGGTATTTCAGAGATTACTATCATCACCAACAATTTGAAAGTTACAGAAGTGGTGAGTTCTATCACATTTGCACAAATCTCCCCCATTTGTCTCATGCAGAAGAAAGCCAAATTTTGGAGAATGACAGTAAATTGCTATAAACTTAATCAAATTGTGACACCAATTACAACTATTCCCTCAAATGTAGTATCTTTCTGGAGCAAATTAATACATCCTCTGGCATCAGGTATGCCACTATCCATCTGGCAAATTCTTTCTTCTCTGTACCAATTCATTAAGACCACTTGTTGCAAACAGAAATGCTGTCTTAAACCTCTGACAAATCCAGAAGAGAGAAATATAGTACAGACCCTTGGGTTTTTTGAGAAAAATCATGTTCTTTTTCACAGTCAATTCTTTTCCTTTTGAGGAATAACTTCTGCAGTACTGCTGGACCCAAGTAGAGATTGAATGACTGAACACGGTCCATCAGGCAACCACACAGCCTGAGCTGCCCATCATGAACTGGAAGTTATCTAATGCCACAGACTTGAACATAGGCATCCGTACTCCATAATCAGGGGCAAGCACAGTTGACTCTCGAACTATGTCATTTGAACTGTGTGGATCCACTTACATGTAGGTTTTTTTTCCCCCGCTAAATTTTTCTTGCCTTGACTTCCACCTCCTCCACCTCTTCTGCCTCTGCCACCCCTGGGACAGCAAGACCTACCCTCCTCTCCTTCCTCCTCCTCAGGCTACTCAGCATGAAGACAATGAGGATGAATGCCTTTATGATGATTCATTTCCATTTAATGAATAGCAAATATATTTTTCTTCTTATGGTTTTATTAATAACATTTTCTTTTTTAATATTTCAACACTGTATTTATCAAAATCAGAGGAGTTCCATGGCAAACACAATGGCAAACTTCTGCTATTGAACATTTTAATTAAAAAATAAAACCAGCAATATCTCCCTCTGACCCCTAAGTCTTAAAAATACATTTCATGGTTGCAGAAAATTTACAGCAAGAAAGAAAAACACTGCTATGGGAATCTGAAGATCAAAATTCAAGTTGCATCTCTGCTGGTATCACATTTAAGATATTGGGCTTTTCCAACAATTAAATTCTTCAACTCTGTGGAAAAGTAAAATCCATTTACTCTAAACTTTTCTTTCTATAGGTGAAAGTGCTGCAGCCCAGGAAAATGAATGTCCTAAGGCTACTTAGCAACACAACTGGGAATAAGAGTCAACTCTTCTGATGCCCAACCTATTGAGCTTTTCTTTAGAATTGTTTGTCAACAGATTCAACTGGTACATATGGAGCATTTCCTATGAACTAAGCTATAGTAGGTATTTTCACATATATTATCTTTCATGGATTCCTTTTAAAAATCAAGCTGTTTTTATAGTTGTATTGGTTTGCTAGGGCTACCATAATAAATATGCCAACAGCAATTTGTACTTAAACAACAGAAATTTATTTCTTCAGTTCTGGAGGCTGAACGTCCAATACCAAGGTGTTGTCAACAGGGTTGGTTTCATTCTGAGGTCTCTCTTCTTGGCTTGCAGATTGCCCCCTTTTTGCTGTGTCTGTACTTGATCATTCTTCTTTCTATGTTGTCTGTATCCTAATCTCTTCTTACAACGAGACCAGTCATATTGGATTAGGGCTCACCCTCACGTATCCCATTTTAACTTTTTTTAAAAATTATTATTTTTTTAATTCAGGACTTGATGAGGGTACGAATGCTTTGGTTACATGAAATGCATTTGCCTAACTCAAACCAGGGCCACAAGCGTGTGCTTCCCCCATACAGTGCACCTATCTCCATTAGCTGTGGGTTTACCCACCCCACCCACTCTACCCCTAACTCCCCCACCCCCATACCTTACCCACACCCAGTTAGTATTACTACCATTTGAGCACCTCAGTGTTGATCAATTAGTACCAGTTTGATGGCGAGTACATGTGGTGCATGTTTTTCCATCCTTGTGATACCTCACTTCGAAGGATGGGCTCAATCTCTATCCAGGATAATATAAGAGGTGCTAGATCACCATTGGTTTTTGTAGTTGAGTAGTATTACATGGTATACATATAGCACATTTTATTAATCCACTCATGTATTGATGGGCATTTGGATTTTTTCCACATCTTTGCAATTATAAATTGTGATGCTATAAACATTCGAGTGCAGATGTCTTTATTATAGAATATCTTTTTTTCCTTTGGATAGTTGCCTAGTAGTGGGATTGCTAGATCAAATGGTATTCCATTTTTAGCTCTTTGAAGTATCTGTAAATTACTTTCCACATGGGTTGTACTAATTTGCAGTCCCACCAGCAGTGTAAGAGTGTTTCAATCTCTCCACATCCATGCCAGCATTTGTTATTTTGGGACTTTTTGATAGACATCATTCTCACTGGAGTTGGGTGATATCTCATTGTGGTTTTGATTTGCATTTCCCTAATGATTACAGATGTTGAGCACTTTTTTATATGTTTTCTGGCCATTATTCTATCTTCTTTTGAAAAGGTTCTGTTCATGTCCTTTTCCCATTTATTGATGGGGTTGTTTGATTTTTTCATGTTGATTTTCTTTTCTTTAGCTTGCTTTTTCATAAGAATATAGTATGTAATACATATAGCATACAAAATATGTGTTAACTGACTGTTTATGTTATTGGTCAGGCTTCCAGTCAACAGTAGGCTATCAGTTGCTAAGTTTTGGGGGAGTCAAAAATGATATGTGGATTTTTGACTGTGCAGGGAGATAGTGCCCCTAACACTATCAAGGGCCAACTGTAGCATAAACCAGATTCACCCAAGCAGGCCTTGAAGACATGGGTAAGCTACATGAGCAGTTGACTCAGATTCCTGTGGCACCTATTCCTGCTGCTTTGTCACCTCTCCCTGACCCATACCTACAGCCCTATGATCAGTTGGCTAAGAAAGAAACAACTTGGGCCTGATTTTGAGACGATTCTGCATGGTATACTGGCACTACCCCAAAACAGAGTGGTACTGCATTGCAGCCTTGTTCATGGCTGGTCCTCAAGGGCATAATGACAATGGTCTATGATGGCTATAGGAAGAAGCCACCAAAAGGATGGGAAGAGATACTTACATTAGTCTCCCTGAAGCCCATATGCAACATCATATTTTATGTGTCAGAGCTTAAGACTTCAGTATCATCATATTACCCATCTACCACCATTCCCCTCCATGGCACCTCACTGTGGCTACTATTTATTCATTAATATTCACTAAATGCTCACCCCCCCTTCAAGACTTGTGTCGAGATAGTGCTTCTTTCTGAGTGACTTTCCCTCCGACCCACAAAGCTATCACCTGATTAAAGCCTTTCTGGATTAAAGCCTTTCTGGATTTCCCACTATCATTCTCTCTCTTTTTCATACATGTACAATTTCTTCTGTCTCTTTCCCATCTTGTACTTTACACTTATATGTCCTCAACAAGGGCCCTGAAATTCAAATGCTTAAAGAGGAGAAGCAGGTGACCTGAATGTGTGACAAAGGCCTCGTAGTTGCACATTACATGCGTTGGATTATTTTTACTTCTTCAGAATATGCTCTCCTCCATTTTTCCTAAAACATATGGTCCTCTGGACTGTTCATTTCCCACCTCTGATATAGATATTGGTACAAAAATATTTCTCTAGTATGTTTTCAAACTTGTTGCTAAATGGCCACTAAGGCTCAAGCTCAGCATTGGGAAGAAAGAGGGACCGGTGAGGAAGGTGGCCAACTGAAGAATCACCCTGCACTCAGTTCCACGTGAGTGTGCTGGGAATGTGGAATTAATAGGCCTAGATCTGGTGTTTTTTCTGTTGAAACCAGAAAGTCAGATTTTTATGTGAAATTTTGCAAGTTTAGTCTCAAATTTACTAAAGCACTGTGCCAGTCAGAAACTAAAGCAATCTACAGGTGGAAGTGGGCCTCCAGGCAACAATTTGCAACTTCTGCCTGTGGTTCCATGGGCTCCCTGAGGGCAAGGAATGGGCCTTATTCACTTGTGTAAAAGCACTCAAAACTATGACTGGCCCATAATACCTTCTCATTAAGTATTTGTTACATTTAGTTAAGTTTTAAAAATCTAATAAAATTGGTATTGTCTAATTCTGCAGCTGGAAATCCTTAAAGAAAGGATTTTTTTTACTCTTCTTTTGTACTTCCTCTTCTTATTCCTTTTACATACCTTCCGGAACCTAGCAAATCACTTGCACGCACTAGATGCTCCAACATGTTTTGAGTTGTTGAAGGGAAACACATCAAGGGTTCATTTACAGCTTAGTTTGAGAAGCCAGGTATGTCCTAAGTCTTAAGGTTTGGGGAACATAAGATGGATGATTTTGATAAGGAGAATTAGGTCAAGAGAGATATTAAATGCTGCCCTCAGGAGGTATAATGGAGCATCTCAGTGATTTCTGAAGTATGAATGGGAATATGTGAGAACCCTGAGCCTTTGGGGGACGTGGTGACACAATCAACCCTCCTTACTTGACATCTGTGGCCAGGGGTCACAGGGAGGTTGAAGGTTCTGCTTCTGCAGTTCCAAGCAGTGCTACAGCTACCACTGCTGGATGTGACTTATGGGGAAGCCTCCTGATTTATCTTGGTCACCTTAAACATAACTTTAAATGTTCACTCTAAGCAGAACTACAACATAGGAAGAAAATTTCACAAAAAAGGCTAAAGAAACGGACTTGCTTTTTGAATTTTGCAAGTTTACAAAATTGCCCAGAGTTATAAATGTTTGCAAAGATTAATAACTCAAAAAGAGTGAGGTTTTAAAAACAAAATTAGCAAGCAGTGCATTTATAAGAAAAATCAAATAAATTGTAGTTAAATATCTATTCATGTACACTAGTGCTATATAATGTGACTTTAAAAGAGAAGACAAGAACTATTTATATAAAATTACCAAAAAAGACTGACAATTTGCTGAGTCAATGTTGAGCTGCACCCAATTTATTAAAAACAGATCAATTGCAAATATTTCCTGTAAAATTATCATGCCACATATCAAGTGATGTATTTGCCTTGTCTAATATATAATGAAAATAGTTTTGGAAAATTTTTGCCATATGTTAAATGATGCATTTCAAATTCATAATAATGACAATATTTTATTAGGCATATGAGGAGCTCATGTGAATTTTAATAGCATTTAGAATATGGAAAATTTAGCAAGCAAAACTTTAGTTCCAAAATGTCATTTTATAGGACTTTAGCTCTTATTTCTTTGTGATAACCAGCCCCCAACATTGCTCAACACACATTTCTAGTTTTATACTGGATAAACAAGAAAATATTAAGTGGTATACAGAATTAGGTAATAGTTCTTAGCATAGGAACTTAGAGATCAAAACACCTAACATCCCACAATAGTGATGCTAACTTATAAATCATCCTACAAATTCCATTAAAAACTATTCATTTAATGAATAAATACTTACTGAATGCCTACTATGTTTTGGATACTGTAAGCATTGGGACTTTGTCAGTGAACAGACAGAAAAGTCAGCCTACCTGGAGTTTCTTTCTAAACCATTGTGATGCCAATATCCTCATTTTGCATTTTTTTCCCGTTAGATGTTCTAAAGTAATGATAATTATTATGTTGTAATTATTTATAGCTTATATATATTTATAATTACAATTATAAAATAAAGTGTTTACAGTTTCAAAGTACTTTCAAATACTTACAAATGGCATAAATCATTTTATTGTGCTTTCCTTTATTACGCTTCGCAGATACTGTGGTTTTTACAAATTGAAGGTTTATGGCACCCCTGCGTTGAGCGAGTCTACCTGCACCATTCTTCCAACAGCATGTGCTCATTTTGTGTCCCTGTGCCACATTTTGGTAATTCTCACAATATTTCAAAAGTTAGGGCTTTTGCTCTTTTTGGATTTCAACATTCATGATTATGGCATTAGGGATTGTGTGTTTTGGGATTATGATTCAAACCCATTTGGTCCTTCTCATTGCTGGTACGTGCTAAGATTGCACTTCTCTAGCCCTTTGAACTTAGGTAAGGTGACCTGAATGTCTTTGGCCAACGAAGGATGAACAGAAGCCTTTCCCCTTGCTACGGTGGCTATGGATAGTGAGCTGAGATGGAGCCTCCATCCCCCTGAGTCCCTGAGTAGTCAAGGTGAACAGAGCGCCTGACGACCTACTCTAGATTTGCACAGCAAGCAAGAAATAAACTTGTTAAGTCAAGCTCTTGGTATTTGAGATTTGTTATCTCGTTTATGTTTTATTTTGTTTCATCTTGTTTTATTTCGCTTGTCACTGCAGCATAACCTAGTCTATCCTGATTGATAGAAATGATGGATTTATACTGATTTGTTTGTCTGATTGTGTGATTTCTTTCCCTATAACTGTGTGCATCAGCCCAAGTATAGGCACAGAAAGCAGACAGTGAATTTATCTGAGGCTGGAGTTTGTCAGAGGATTACAAGCAAAGGATTTTAGGATTATGGCAACAGAGTGATTGAAACTACAGACCACGAAATCTAAGCTTGATTGGGAGGGAGGTAAAGCAAGAGAAAAACCAGTGAGTAAACAGAGAGTAGATGGGTCAAAGAACTGGCTATTTTGATAAGGTGGATGATTATTTATAAAGTAAATAAATAGTTAAGCTGAGAAGACAAGAAGTTGTGATTGAACCATAGGGTGGTTTAATTAGAGATTTCTGAGGGTTCTGAGGTTCTGGCAAAGCCTCAGGTCGCGGCAAGGTACAAGATGTGAAAATGAAAGCGAGTGACTCAGCTGGAGAGAAGGTGTTGGAACAAACCGAGGTCAGAAAACCGAGAAGCCGCGCGCTGAGCAGGCCAGCCACGTGCACATTCGAGTTCCCCAGAACGGTGGCAGGAGTTAGGGCAGAGAGGAGGACAGTGAGCTAGCTGCCAAGGCCACCAGTTAATGAGTCGGAAAGAGCCCTGGATGGGACCGTATCTGGTTGTTAGGGGCGTCGCAGAGCTGGCAGTTGTCCTTTACAAGAGACTGTGGGCAGAAGTAAGGGAATGCAGACTCTACCTTCCTGGACTGAGCTTCACAGCGTGTGGGAGAGAAAAAGCCACCTCCACTCAAGAAGGCTGTGGGACAAGTGGTTTTACAAGGTGACAAGCAAATTTCTGTGGAGGTGAAAAGACTGAGATTGAAGGAACGTTGCCTGAAGAAGTTGAGGATGCAGGGTATGATTTGGGGCCATGGAAGAGGAGTTGAAAGGGCTCAAGAGTTTGGTGGATGTGGGGAAAACGGGACACTGGACCAGGAAGAAGAAGGACAAAGCATTATTAGGATGAAAGTTAGGCGGGTGGTATGAACAGAAAGTTGTCCTTGGAAAGTGACCAAGAAAAATAGGCATTTGAGGCAGGGAGGCTCTCAGGGGTGGAGGTCGGAGACAGGACAGCATGTTCTCTGTGTCTCTTGTGCTCAGTTCTGGGCTGGCAGGGAGGACTAGTAGCTGTGCTCTGCAGTGCACATTTCTGTTTTGCAAACCTGGATCTCATACAGGTTTGAAGTCTGTACTGTCAAGGGATACTCCCAGAAAACTAATCTTTGTTTCATTCATTCTCATGGAAAATACTCAGAAAACTGTTGAGATTATTTTGCACTGGTTGCTAGAAGCCAGGGTCTCCAGAACAGTCAGGTAGGAGATGACTCATCGAAACCCATCATTTATTAGATGAGAAAACTGAGGTCGTAACAACAGCCCAGACTGCATCTATAGTTTGTCATTAGGCTGAGTCTACAGCTCAGGTCTCATGTCCCTTGCACTGTCTCCAGTTTAAATATCCAGTCTTCTAGAAGGCCAATGGCAGGCCATTGTCTCATAGTATTGATAATAGCTAATAGTCACAGCTGATGCTTATTGAGACTCTACCACTAGCCAAGCCCTGAACGCCACATCTAATTCTCCTAACAACCCCACGTGATGTAGGCACTATCATTATCCTCATTCTATGTATGTGGACATCCAGGATTAGAGAAGTTAAATAACCAAGATGGCATAGCTACAAAGTAGCAGATCTGGGATTTGACCTTGGATCCTTAATGGAATCAGATAGAAAAATAGCAAACTTTCCTCCTTGCTAAATATATAATTCCATTTGCTTAGACACCTATCTAGCTTGGATATTCAAACACCTGTTTTGAGACTGGCTCTTCCAGATCATCCCTTGACTATCGGTTTTTGGAACTACCCACCTCTAGGGGATGAAGCAAGAAAGGAGAAAGGTAAGAAACCAGTATGAAGCAGTAAGTTTCTAAAATTGATTTTGATTTCTGAAATTACCTGTATTATCTGATAATGGCACCTGCTACCTCTTTCATTGTAAGAAAATAGCAGAATGACTTTAAAGCTGTTTGCATTTGTGGAATTCTTAGGTAATTATCCCAATTTGCCATAGTTTGGGGAGAGTTGTACCCAAGTCAGCTTTAGGCTAACACTGGGGGATGGTGGAGCAGGTGGGCACACATCCAAGATGTCAGCTCTTTCCTAAAGTCTCTTCAAAGATAGCGAACCTCTGACTAGCAGGAGAGAAGGGCCCTCAGTTGCAGACTTGGCCTGCTCCTTGGCACAGGTGGCATTTATTCGGCAAACATTTGGTGAATTCCTTCTGTGTTCCAGGCATATGCGCTAGGTGTCCTTCAGGAAATCCCATTCTCATTGGATAGACCAAATGGGTGAACAGAAACATGCATTATCATGTGGTAATTTCTACATGGGGAGCACACTCCAGGTCTAGGGAAACCCAGAGGAGGGGCTTGGGCAACCTCAGAAGCCTCCCTCCAAGAGATATGGAATCATAATGACACTAAAGCAACCATTTACCTTCAGAGAAGCAGGATAAGCCTACCATTGGGCAATTTTTTAGTTTTTATTCTTTGGGATAGTCAAGGTCACATTTGGATCATAAATTGATGTCTGTATGCACATCTGGGAACCTATAGCACACTAGAGGAAAATTGGCAAGGCAAGGTACTAAATCCATTCCCTGGGCCTTGTCACAGTTAATAAAGTTACCCTCTTTTGTCTCCCTGCCACTCCGAAGCAGTGCAGGATTGCCTCTGAATTGTTTCCTTGATGTGCTGTTTTGTTCCTTTGAGTACTCCATACTTTAGATGCCAGTTCACCTTTCCTCTCATAAAGAAGAGTCAGGAAAAAGAACAAGAGGCATGGCTGAACAATTGAAAAACTAGCATATTGAAAAGGTCATGGTACTACTGCATACTATTTTAATTTCTAAATGTTTTAGACATTGTAAGTCCTTTTTGACACTCCATTGTACTGACAAATACTAAAACAGGGAGTAGGAAAGAGCACACATTATTTCATCCGCTTGTAAAACATGATGATGAGAGTAGGAAATGGTGCCCAATCAATCTGTTCTTTATGTAGCATTTTCATTTGGAGGCCTGTTTTGGAATTGTCTTTCTGTGAGAACACGTAACAGTTAGGACCTAGTGGTGTTTACCACCGTGATACGGAAGAAACTAGGCATCCCTTTAAGTAAGTCAATATTTTAACCTTCTTTTTTTCTTCTTCTTATATATATTACTAGTTCTAATCCAGCATGTGCTTAGTGAGTGATTTGCTTCCAGGAAACTTTCAACTAGCACACTAGTAATTCACATTTGCCTGGAGTTGTCACTGTACAAAATGTTCATGGCAGACACTGTTGTTTAGCTTACCCTGTTCCTTCTCTCCCTTGATCTCTGCCACTATAGAGGCTGAAAAGCCACATCTTTTTCAACCTCCCCTGCATGGGGGTTGGGGTCATATCACCCAGTTCTGTACTATAACACGTATGTGAAAGTCTCCTGAGAGAGTCCTGAGAAGAAGGAAACAGAAAAAGCCAACGCATCCTTGTCCTTTTTTCCTTTGGAGGACTTGGGAGTAACATCTAGAGATTCAGCAGCTATGTTGTGACCATGAAGCAATTAGCCAACTTGCTGAGGAAGCTGGAATAGAAAGATAAAAGGATCTTAAGTCATTGATGATGTCATGGAGCTCTGTACCTGCCTACCTACCTGTGAGAAAGGGATGAACTCCTGTTTGTTTAAGGTATTGGAATTTTGATTTTCTGCTACTTGTAGTTGAAGTATTCCTAACTGATAAAGTGTTTTATAAATAGTATTTTCTTTGATCCTCATGATGAAATTGTGTAGTAGATTTTTATTATTTCTATTTTACTGATAGAAAAAGGAAAATGAAGGGAGTTCCTGTTAAGAGCATACACTTAGGAAAAGATGGGCCAGAGCTTAGGTCCTAGGAATCTCAAATTCTCTGTGCTTTTTCCACCATTCCTTTGTCCCTATCTGGAATAGAAACTTGAACTGACATTTGAAAGGAAGACAAATGATCCATTAGTAAATCATTTTATCTATCTATTGAGTGACTTCAGGCTCTTCTGTCCTTCAATTACTAAAGTATTAGTTGATGCATTATGCCTCTGTTTCCTCTATTTACATAATATTTTTCCTTAAACAACTTGGGTTAAATTAGAACTAGCAATATAAAATATGTCTCTGAATACAGGAAATACCAATGAACTTTCTCATAACCAGAAATGTGGTCAGTATTATGAATGTACCTTATTGAAGGTAGTCGAAATGAGTACTTTATCCTTCTACAGGGGGTGCTCTCAGTGACACATCCAAGGTCCTTTTCCCTTTCCCCTGCTGGAAGAGTAAGGTGTCTGCCTATCCTCCTTCCATGTGGCTGAGGAGAGGGATCCATCCCCTAGTTTCAGGGCTTCTGTCAAAGCCAAGCACCAGTTCCACACACTTTGCCAATGACTGGCCTTAAGAGTAGACGTGTGACCTAGTCCTGCCTAAAAAGACATGAGAAAAGGTCTTCTAGGGAAAATGATTTCCTCTTCCTTTGGACATTATTGGATCTGCTATAGTTCCTATCCTGTGACCAGACAAAGCTAACTCACTATGGATGGCAGAGAGAAAAAATGGTGAGAACCTGGATCCTTCATGACAGTGTTGGGCTGGTGAATCTAACCCTGAAGCATCCCTCACTTTGGACTTCTTCTTGTGCCAAATACTACATGTTTTTATCGTTTAAGCAAAATTGAGTTAGTCGAAGGCATCATATCTGACTATGCAGTGTTCTGGTCTCAGTGGAGATTTGGCCCAATTAGAAAGTACAGCAGGTAGGCTGCTTTCTGGGGCCACCCAGTTCCAGACGACATGGGGAAGCTCCTTTCAGGCAAGACCTGAAGATTTCCCGGAATGCTGGTTCTTCCAGGCGGTCTGAACATTCATTACCACTCCACACAATAGCCATGGCATGACCTCTGGCTGGAGAAATACAGCAAAGACAAATTGAAAAACTGAACCTAATTAATGTGAAGTAGAATTTCTTAAAATAGAATAGTTATTGCTGTTAACTGAACTGAGTATGTTACAAAACATGCCTCATGTTGTGCGTCAAAATCTTAGTGATTTATCTTTTCAAGAATTAATGCGCTGCTTTGGTATTTTACTTTCTGGAAAACAGGATAGTGTAGAATATGAGTCTGGTTGTGAGTGCAAGCGGCCAGGACTCAAATCCCACCTCAATCATTAAGCAGATGTATAATATTGAGCAATTTATAATAAGTCTCAGTGCCTCAGGTTTCTCTATCTGTAAAATGGGCATAATAAAAGCAATTCATAGGTAATCATAGGCATGAAAACAACATCCTCAGAGGGTTTTTGTGAGGATCTAATAATTTTTATTATGTAATAGGTGCAGTGTAATTGCTAACTATTATCACCATGCACAAGCTAGCTTGCAAGCATCCTCTCTTTCTTCACTGTTCCCCTGGGTGACAAGTAGTCTTGCATTCATTAAGCCCTAAATTTATGCTACTTGAATTTGGGTTTTCTATGCCCCTATCTGGAAAATATTGACTATAATATCATTACCTTATTAATAATTATCTACTTCATGACAGGAGAAAAATAATACCTTGAAAATAAATTATGATGTTCTTTTTTATAATTAATACTTAGTGATGTTATCGGTAGTAATAATAGTTATTATTTTTAGTTATTATTGCCAATAACATCACTAAAAAATGCTTTCAATCATTTCGATCAGTTTTATAACCTGGTAAATAAATCCTGGGTTACCTTAATCTGAATTTTTAGGGTTGTGTAAGTGATAATTGATTTTGGTAAATGACTATAGTAAATTCCTTCACTTGAGCTGCTATTTCTCAGTGACTCATTATTGTTATGGTAGCTATCATTCACCTGTACACTATAATTTAAAATTTTCCCCTCAAAATGTAACTGTGACTCTGACAAATCCTTTCTCAATGGGATGTCTTCCCTTAACAGTCTAACATTTTATTTTTCTTTGCATATAATTTATTTTTCCTCTTTTGAGAAAATTGTCTCTAAATATCCTGTAAGCAAAAGATCTGGAAGGAAAATTATGGTACCTGGATTCTCTTTCTTAGCATTTGAACTGCAGAATTCTACAGCAGAATAAATACTCGTGTTTGTTACAGATATCTTATCTGTAGAAAACAGTACTCACATTTTCAGATAAGGCCAATGGATGTTTTGGTGTTTAAGCCATAATTACATTGTAAAGATTAATCTCTAACTTTCTTGCATAAATTTTTTCTTTGATATAGCTGCACTTTATTTTTTACATAAATTCTTAACCATAAACAAACTTACAAGTTCTGACACTTTTGTGCCTCATAAAAATCCTTTATTTATTCATTCAAAATTTTACTGCTTAGTCTATTATACCAGGTGATATCCTAAGCACTAGGGACACAAAAATGAAGTGAGCATAGACTCTATTTTCTATAATTTCTGTAATTAATAAGAATATTAGGAGTGTTAATATGCATAATCACCTCTTAACTATTAGAGTACAAGAGGATGGCATAGATAAATACTACTTAAATAACATGCAAATATTTATTTAAAGCACTAACTTCTGCAAGAAACATCTTTTCTAAATGTTAAATGGAAAAACCAAAGTGTACTCTGTTGTACTTAAATGTTCCTAAGGGAAAAGCAGGAGCCACTTTGAGAATGATCCCAAAAGAATTTGGGAAGATCCAGGCTAGTTCCAACATTTGGCAAAAGGTAAAAATTCCATTTATGATAAAATGACGAGGCTTAAAAGGTGAAATAATGCTAAAATCACAGAAAAGACATATGATAACTTGTTCATGACAGAGGAAACAGAGTCATAAATGTTCCAAATAAGTTGATTTTTTTTTTTTAATTTAAGGGAGAGAGAGAAAATGGCAATATCTTCCATATGATGGGAAAAAGGCTGAGAGGGCCAGAGAGACTCCATAAATAACAAATAACATGAGCTTATCTTTAAGAGATTTAGAGCATTCATTAAAAGTCATCATCCTGGCAGCAAGAATAACTAGCTACAAGCACAGCCTTAACGCCAGAGAAGGAGGGCAGCCCCAGGGCATCTGATTCCAAAGGAAGGAAGAGAGAATTAGTTGACAGTGACGATGATGACTAGCTTTTCTCATAAGGCATCTGTTAGTGGCAGGCACTGTGCTCAGCACTTACCTACCATGTGATTTACTTACTCCTCTTACTGATCCTGGGAGATCATTATTACTCATGCTTTACTACTGAGAAAACCAGGGAGCAGAAAAGGCAATGAGTCTTGTGCAAGGTCACTGTTGGATCTTCACCTGAAGTTTGGAAACTTCTAGAACTTCTCTTACTTGAGACATTCCTTTATTGTCTCCCTCAGAGTTTCTCCATCCCTTCTTCCTACCTCACTTATGTGTCTGCATCCTGCAGATATCCTTCCAGGTCTAGCCAGAGCCACTGAAGTGGCCTTCAAGGCATACAATAACCCTTTCTGGCTATGGGAGTTTATCTCTGCAGATAGATCTTGATTTCTGTTGAAGCAATATCCATGTAAAATAATCGCATCTCTCGAAGACAACCAATATCATTCAGGGGCCAATCATCCAGTCTGTGGATTGAGAGTTGACGATAAAACCTTGTCAATAATGGTACTTTGAATTCACAGAGAACCTTTCATCTGAAAGGGCTTTGTAGTTAAGAAATGAGTGAGTGCCCAGATTTTTAGTAAGTTTTATGTTGGAGTTGAGAAAATAAATTAAAGTTATGGATTTTTCATACCATATTTTATGTGCAATCGATTTACAATAATTCCTACTTTCCATCCTGTGCCTTTGTAACTATTCAAGTAGGGTTTAAGGTGTTACAGTCATTCTTTTAGTTGAGAGTTTAGCAACACAGTTTTACACATTTTAAGTTCCTATAAATTAATAAAAATGATAACTAATGTTTGTTTAGCACTTTTCAATTTATAGTTCTCTTTCCCAGGCAGATAAGAATATTGTTTCATTTTTCAGATGTAAAATTGAAGGTGGAAAAGTTCAACCAGCTACTAAGAGTCAAGCCAGCCCTTGCAGCTAAACATCATCAGATCTCCCCTGCCTCCCTCTGCCCTCAGGTCCCAGGGTGAGGTACACTTCTTAGACTGTGCGTTGGCTCCCAAGTCAGGGATTCACTGAACACCTGTCTATTGCTTGCCTGGCAATTAAAGTGTTTATTTAATAACTATGTAAATGAATAGAAAAGCATTTTTACTTTAGTTATTTCCATATTTCATATCACAAGTACTTTCCTGTTGTAAGTAGAGGCCAACCTGCATAGAAAGAAAATGAGCTCCAGAGAGGTTAAGTGCCTAGAGCCCTGTAAGTAATTTAGTAGCGGAACGAGAAATACTGAGCTCCAATTCTGTCTCATCTGAGTTGACCTCTGCTTGTCTTGATGTAAAATGCCAGTCCCCTTCCAGCCTGCTCTGTTCTTTAGTGTATGCACTCTCCTGGCCATAGAGAACCAGGAAACATTTTCTTCCTTGTATGCTTAGCCAAAACACATTTAATGGAAGAGCATGACATATACTGTATTAAAAAGATAGTATTTGTTGTTGAACATCTCCCATTTGGATCTCAACATCTCAGTCTAACTGGATGTCATCTCAGTAAGGATTGTTAACGATCAAGTGTCAGGCAAACAACTCCATGTTAAACATTACTCACACCAAAAAAATTGACTTGGGGAAAAGAACTAGGTATAGATTTTAAAAATAAATGTAAACAACTTCACGTGATTGCACATAGATAATGGCAAAATACATTTAAGTGTAAGACATTATTCGGCTTTGTATTAAAAAAAGGAAAAATAGGGTAATAAATATTCCTAGTGTTTCAGAAATCTCCAGATCTAAGAGACATGAAGATTCACATGTTAGTAACAATAAGAAAAAATGCATCTTTCTCCTAAGAAGGTAGTAAATTCTTATTTTAATGGAATATGTAGAGATCAAGATAACCCAAATTAATTTTCTGAAAAAGGGAAGGTACTTTGGATATATGCCCAGTAGTGGGATTTCTGGATAATACGGTGGTTCTATTTTTAATTTTTTGAGGCCCCTCCATACTGTTTTCCATAATGGCTGCACTAATTTATATTCCCATCAATAGTGTATAAGGGATCCATTTTCTCCACATCCTTCCAACACTCGTTATCTTTCATCTCTTTGATAATAGTTATTCTAACAGTGTTTTGTGATATCTCATTAGATATCTCACCCCCATGTTCATTGCAGCATTATTCATAATGGCTAAAACATGAAATCAACCTAAGTGTCCATCAACAGATGAACGAATAAAGAAAATGTGATATAGATACACATAGAAGAATACTATTCAGCCTTAAAAAGGAAAGAAATCCTGTCATTGCAACAACATGGATGAACCTGGAGGACATTATGTTTAGTGAAATAAGCTAAGCATAGAAAAACAAATACTGCATGATCTCACTTGTATGTGGAATCTAGAAAAGTTGAATTCAGAGAAGCAGAGAGTAGAATGGTGGTTACCTGAGGTTGGAGAACAGTGGCAGTGGTGGAAATTAGGGAGAAGTTGGTCAAAGATACAAAATTTCAGGTAGACAGGAGGAATATGTTCAAGAAATCTATCGTACAACATGGCGACTATAGTTAAAACAACGTATTACATATTTGAAAATTGCTAGAAGAGTAGATTTAAATGTTCTTACCACAAAAAAATGATAAGTATGTGAGGTAATGCTGATGTTACTAAATCTGATTTAGTCATTCCATGGGTACACATATTTGAGAACATCATGTCGTACACCATAAACATAAATAATTTAAAGTAATAATAAAATAAAAAAGAGAAGTTGGAAATCTATCCTAAAACTGTACTTGAAATAACACTTTACTTAAACAAATGATGAAATATAATAAATTTCATGTTCTTTTCATGCTCTTTTTTCCTTTTATTGGTCAATTAGAATTTATAAATAGAATTAAAATGGTATAAATCTCCTATGCTCATTAATTGCTTTTGTGCCAGTCACTTTCATTTTCATCTTCCTGACATTTCTGTTACAAACAGTGTCCTGTAAAAACAGGATTTTGCTTTTTTATCAAAAGAAGGCAATTTTATTTTCTACCTCGGAGAGAATCCAATGCAAAATAGAGCCAGCATAATTACATACGTACTATTATAACTTCAATATCATAATATTTTGATTTTGCTTTACATCACATACTTTCCCAGCTGGTGGGCAGCTTCTGTTTTAGCTTCATGGATTATATTAGTAACGGGGAAAGAGATATCATACACATTGTGAAACTAATGAGACCAACATTCTGGTGTCATTTGAGGATACAATAATACATCTGTTTGATAGTCTTTGACTTGCTTTGTTATTATAACTCCTGTACTCCAGACGCAGCGGCACTTATAATTATTTATAGCAGGCTGGGGTTTAGGCAGCAGCAGCAGAATATAAGTGCAAGATGGGCAGCCAGGAAAGAAGACAGACTTAGGAAAAACTACTAGGGAGGCTGATACCAAGAGATAAGTCAAAGCAGATGATGCAAAGAGGAGGCCACAGAGGACAAGTCAGGGGAACAGATGACATGAAACTGGGAAGGCAGCAACAGAGAGCACCTGGAGAGCCAGGTCCCTGTTCTCTGGGGCAAATACGCTTTAAGAAGAGAGGCAATTTCCTACCTCGGCTTTAGGAGCACCCTGGTCTCACAGGAGCTAATTCCTGGTTCCAGTGCTTCTAAAACTTAATGTGAGATATCATCTCACCCCAATTAGAATGGCTATTATCAAAAAGGCAAAAAATAACAAATGCTGGCAAGGATGCAGAGAAAAAGGAATTCTTATACACTGCTGGTGGGAATGTAAATTTGTACAGCCATTATGGGAAACAGTGTGGAGGTTTCTCAAAAAACTAGAAATAGAACTACCAGACAATCCAGCAATTTCACTACTGGGTATTTATCCAAAGGAAAGGGAATCGGTATATCTAAGGGATACCTGCACCCCAACACTTATTGTATTCATAATAGCTAAGATATGGAATCAACCTAAGTGGCCATCAACAGATGAACAGGTAAAGAAAATGTGGTACATAGACACAATGGAATACTATTCAGCTACAAAAAAGAACGAATCCTGCCATTCTCAGCAACATGGATGAGCCGGGAGGACATTATGTTAAGCAAAAAAAAGCCAGGCACAGAAAGATAAATACCACATGTTCTCACTCTGATGTGGGAGCTAAAAAAAATTTTAGCTCGTGGAAGTAGAGAATAGAATTATGGGTGTTAAAGGCTGGGAAGGGTATGTGGGAGGGGAGACTGGGAAAGGATGGTTAACGGATACAAAATTACAACTAGATAGGAAGAATGAGTTCTGCGTTCGGCAGCTCTTTAGGTTGAATATGGTTAACTATAATTTATGGCATATTTTCAAAAAACTAAAAAGGAGGATTTTGAATGTTTACAACACAAGGAAATGATAAATATTTGAGGTGATGGATATGCTAATTACCCTGATTTGATCATTTTACATTGTATACGTGTATCAAAATAGCACTCTGTAGCCTATGAGTATGTGTTATTACATGTTAATTAAAAATAAAAGAAAAAAGCTTAATGTGCATATGAATCTCTTGCAAATCTTTTAAAATGCAGCTTCTGATTCAAGAGGTCTGAGGTGGGGCCTGTGATTCTCCATTTCTAACAAGCTTCTAGTGACAGCGATGCCGCTGCAGAGACAGGGACCATACATGGTACAGCTAAGGCTGGGCCAGCCCAAGGCAGGCAAAGCAGACGATGGACAGAGCTGGCTAGAGTGAGGGGCGAGGGGCAGGGGAGGAAGTGCAGTTCCGAACAAAGGTAGAGTTCGCAAATTTAATGTATTTCACATGACAAAGCAAACTTTGCTGATGGCTGCTTGTTAGGGGTTGAATTGTGTCCCCCCAAAAGGATATGTCAAAGTCCTAACCCCCAGTACTTCAGAATATGACTTTATTTGGAAACAGGGTTTTACAGAAGTAATCAAGTTACAATGCGGTCATTAGGATGGACTCTAATCTAGTATGACTGGTGTCCTTATAAAACAAGGACATTTGGACACAGAGACAGACATGCACAGAGGGAGACGATGTAAAGACACACAGGGAGAGGAAAGCCACGGGACCAGAGCAAGGCAGCTACAAGCCAGCGAATGCCAAGGAAAGCTGGCAAACACCAAATGTTGTGAGAGACAGGGAAGGATTCTCCCCGGGAGCCATCCAGGAGAGCACCACCCTGCCAACGCCTGATTTTAGACTTCTAGCCTCCGGAACTATGAGACGAGAAATTTCTATTGTTTTAAGCCACCTAGTCTTTGCTACTTTGTTATAGCCATCCTGGGAAGTTGATATATTGCTGAATAAGAATATTGATTTGCCACTGTTTGAATAAATATTCAGCAAAGAGAAAACCTCAGACCTAGAAAGATTTATTTAATTTCCCAAGGTATGTAACTATTTAATAGAAAGAAGGCCTGGGAACCGGTCTCCTAGTTGTAGTCAAAACCTTCCCATGTTAGGACCTTGCTTCCCAAGATCAGACACACATGCACTGATCCATAAAACACTTCCCAAACCCGCGAGCTGCAGAATCTTTTCTAGGGTTTTATTAACAGGTGCTACAGAGGCTTCATGGTTAACTGAGTTATAAAACACTCCAAATTCACAATACACATTAACCTAATTAAAGACCTAGGTAAAACCTACCCAAAAACCAAGCCATTGAAAAAACTGACAAAACCTATCAAAAAATGTGTTGAACTAGCAGTTCCCTAATTTTCACAATACTTCTCTTAGCAGCCTAGAGAATACCACTTCAGGAAATACTGGATGAGAAGATAAAATTCATAACAACTGAGAAAACGTATGCCAACAAAATACCTACTTAAAAATGTAATTGTATTTTACTCTAAGTTATCCAGGAGGCTATCTGTGTTCTTTGTTGTTTCCTCAAGACTGGAAAGATGATGTCCTCTGGGATGAACTTAAAGAGTGAATGTAAAGGTCCATCACAAAATTAAAGTAAGATCAGTCAGAGTGACATGAACAAAATGGAATCGAGCAAAACTGGCGAGGTTTGAGAAGTAATGACAACTGGGAAGTCAAATATTTAAGTCCAATGTATGTGGCTACAGTCTTTCTTCAGAAAAATCTCACTGAGCATAAAGAAAGATTTTTGACGTTTGTTGTACTTTGTATCCCTGGTGAGAAAAACCACTGCAAAAGTGTGTGATGGATGACACATTTTCAGCTTTATATTCCGCACCTGGTGCACCTTGCAGCCAGCGCCACTGTGGATGTTTGCGCAGATGCAATGGTACCACTTGCGGGGAGCCATTCACGCTGTGGATGTTATAGATTTGTGTAATGATGAGGACAATTTTGGCAGTAAAATCCTAGCGAAAATCTGTAGTATAGTACAACAATTTGCAAACGGATAGAAGTAAAGCGTCTTGAGGAAGGAGCACATTTTTCGAAGCCACCAATGGCGTTACATGAATTAGCAGCAGCTTTGGGATCCTGTCTCACTGTCTGTAAAGTTCAGAACCCCATTGCAACCAGGAGAATTGTCTGATCCCACCGTCTGACACTTGCATGACAAAAGAAGGCAGTAAGAAAAATAATGTTGCTCCGTCCAGCCAACTTTCACTTCGTGCAGCGCCCCCTCCCGACTCTGAGGAGCTAAGAATCTAACCGGACATGAAGAATAAGTTTCCCATTATGGAACATTCATGAATTCTTCAAAAAGGTTTATTCTAGGTCTATTAATAAGAGATGTTGTGCTGGGAAATAGAAGCACTTCCTAGACAGATTTGAGTTTTAAATGCCGTTCCACATACTGAAATGTTAAAGATTAAGAATTTTAAACACACCAACCATGTTACTCATTCACAAGAGAAACATTAAAATTAATCAGTGTATGCCAGACATTATTTTACCTGTTAAATAAGGTACTAAATAGGCACAGCCTTGCCTCTGTGGGGCTTACAATCTAATGGGGAAGGCAGACTTTAAACTAATTGTCACACAAATAACGATAGAGCTGCAATTATAAAAATCTTAAGAAGTAAAATTACACGGTACTGTAAGAGCTTATGAGAGAAGGTCTAAGGGGTTCAGGGAAGGCTCTCCTGGAGGATGCATCTTTAAGCTCAGGTGTGACGAGTGAGCAGAAGGGAGATGGCAGGTGTGGGGAATGAGAGTCACGCGCCTGGAGCAGCAGGAGTGGACGGTGAGGCAGGAAAGGGCCTGGGTGTCCAAGAAACAGAAGCAGCCTTGGTGGCCACAGCATTTTCACTTCAGTGAAAGAAAAGGGGTCAGAGGAGGCAGGTGAGTGCAATCATGCAGGTCCTTCCAGCTTAGGTTAAAGATTTTAAATTCTCTCATGAGACCAAAGGGAAGCTTTGGAGGCTTTTCAAGCAGGGAAGAAATACCGGATTATTAAATGCCTGCCTTGGCTGCTGTGCGGGGAAAGATCGAAAGAGGCCAAGAACAGAGCAGGGAGACCAGTTAGAAAGCTATTATGGTTGTCCAGGTGGGAGGTGGTAGCTAAGCCTTGAATGGTGCCGGTAGATATGGAGAGAAATAGACATATGTAAGAAAGAATCTATAGGAATATAATTAGATATAAGTCATTTGTGCTAATAAAGGGGCATGAGCAAAAACAAGGGAAAATTCAAAATTGTGTGTGTATTTACCTGGTGTTATAATTATTGTGATAGTTCGTGTCTCTATGGTACCTGACTTTTCTGCAAAGATGAAAAATATCGAGCACCTACTATGAGCCAGACACTGCGGTAGGCACTGAAAATACAGGTGCACTCGATAGAGACAAAGTTCCCACCCGCACAAAGCTGACTTCTGATGACGGAGGCAATCATGGAGAAATAAGCCAACGAAGACGTGCGAGAAGGATTATCAGGTAAAGCATGGTAAGGAGGTGGGGGGGAGTGGTCAGGCTCCTTCTGGCTTCTGCGCCTGTCAGGGAAGGCCTCTGAGGAGGAAGCATTTGGACAAAGATCTGACTGAAGAAAGACAAGGCGGCCTACAAAGACGTGGGGAGCACGGTAGGAGGTGAGGCTGGAAACCGAGGCGGAGCCAAACCCTGTAGAACCCTGTTGTCGGGGAATTTATTCTCTAGCATCCTCTATGAAGTCACATAGGCTATACCTTCACCAAAGGTAGCTGGTCTCTCGGGATGTCCAGCCAATACAGCGAATGCTCTCTTCTTCCAGGACGGGACGGAGGCAGCTCCGCCCGTGCCAGCCCTGGGGTCCTGTGCTATCCCTTACAGCAGCGGTCCCCAGCCTTTTTGGCACCAGGGACCGGTTTCATGGAAGAGAATTTTTCCACGGGGGTGGGGGTGTGGGGGGCGGCCTGGTCCCTAACAGGCCAGGGCTGGTTACTGGTCTGTGGCCCGGGGGTTGGGGACAGTAGCCTTACAGTTCCCTTCCACAGCTTTGTAAGTACACCCTCCTTGAATTATGCTAATATGATGTATTATCTGTTTCCTGTTTTCCAGCTGATACAGTGTTCAACAAATGTTTACTAGGAAGTGGTACGAAAAGATAGTCCAGATATAAATTTGGATTTTAATTATTGTATGGGTAATCCAAAAAGTGTATTTGCAGATGTTGATTCAAAGTGAAATATAGTAGGAACATATTAAAGCCACCCATTTTTCCTTGAGTGCTTTATTTTTTTTCTATTTAATTTAAAACAAACATACTTAAGATAGCTCCAGATTTCACAATAAAAACTCTTCACATTTTGCATCAGTTCTTGATGGGGAATACTGAATACCAAGTCATTTTCATTTCTACTTTAAAATTTTAAGCTTTTGCTTAATTCTTATTCTGTATGAAAATAATTTCTCTGATAGAAACAGGCAATTTGCTGATGAAAAATTGTTCAACCTAACTGGTAATCAAAGAAATGCATATAACAAAATAATAAAATTGGCCAAAATTGGCTTCACAATGATAATATTCGGTGATGGTGTAAGAAAATAGGGAGTCTCATTGTATGCTTGTGCTGGAATAATCAATGACACAACATTTTTAGAAGATAATTTGACAATCAAAAGCCTTCAGTTAAACTGAACCAGCAATTTTGCTCCTAAGAATTTAATCTTAAGAAACAATCAAAAATGTATCCACAAATGAATACTCACTACAAATTACTTATATTATAATATCATCCCCTCCAAAAAAAAAAAAAAGAAAAGGAAACAGCAGAACATTAGGAATAAATATATTATGGTACATACATATGATAGAATCCTATGCATGCGTTAATGATATTACTGTGGAAGAGTAGTTTCAACCCTGATGGTGCGTTGAGATTAGCTGTGAAACAAAAAGTACCGATGCCTGGATCTAATGAGAGTCAATCAGTAGGCCTGGAGTAATTTCCAGGTTTCTGTATTTCAAAAAATCAACGCAGGTGACTCTAGGGAGAATTGAAAACCATCGGCTACAAGACAATACATAGCAACATGGGAAAAATATTCCGGAATAATGGTAAGAGTGGAATGCTTGTTATAATAAAATCTTCTTAAATACATGCCCCCAAAATAAACTATAAATATAGGCTTACATTAGAAATTTTTTATCTCTGGATAGTAAAATCATGGATGATTTTTCTTTTTTTAATCCCTCCCTGTACTTTTAAAATTTTCTATAATAAAATGTATTCTTTTTAGTTAAAAAAAATTTAATAGAAATAGCCCTTCTTAGTTCATTTTGGATTTTATGCTTCCTAAAGACTTTCTTTCACTGGCCTCATTTCTATCTCTATATCCAATTCTAGTTATGTATTTTTAACTAGTTAGAGAATACTCCTAAAAGTTTAGGGACATTTAAAGCCTAATTCTAAAATCTGACAGTGCATCTTTTTCTTTTGAAACAAAGCAAACACTTTTATCTACCTGGGATACTGTTCTTCTCTTGGTCCCTCTTCAGTAGCAGCACAAATGTGATTGAACAAGAAACACTTTAGCTTTCTTTCATTTTTTTAAAACATGGTGTTCACAAGGAAATAGTCATTTCCTTAAATACATTTCAGAGGCACGATAAAGAACAAAGGAAATGCTCATATTCAAGGTTAAAAAGTATTTTACTATCATGTGATATTAACTTACAACCGGCCTTTCCTATGAGAAATAAAAACTATTACAGGCCGGGCGCGGTGGCTTATGCCTGTAATCCTAGCACTCTGGGAGGCCAAGGCGGGCGGATTGTTTGAGCTCAGAAGTTCAAAACCAGCCTGAGCAAGAACGAGACCCCATCTCTACTAAAAATAGACAGAAATTAATTGGACAACTAAATATATAGAAAAAAATTAGCCGGGCATGGTGGCGCATGCCTGTAGTCCTAGCTACTCGGGAGGCTGAGGCAGGAGGATCACTTGAGCCCAGGAGTCTGAGGTTGCTGTGAGCTAGGATGACGCCATGGCACTCTAGCCTGGGCAACACAGTGAGACTTTGTCTCAAAAAAAAAACAAAACCCCAAAACTATTACAGTATAAGACTGTCTATTTGTATGAATTAATTCTGTCTAAATGATGTTACCTCTCATTTTGGGTAACAGAATATTTTCCATTTTTAAGTGGAAAATATTGCCTTGTTGCTTTGCTATCCCTTTAATTGGGAATTGCTGCTACTTAAGTCTCCCTATTAGTTTTATTAACAAATTCTTATTGAAGTAATACACTCATATATACACATGTAAAAATCATAAATGTACAGATTAACTCCTATGATAACACATCTTTGTAATTGCCACATGCACCAAGAAGCAGAACCTTCACAGCACAACCCAAAACAAACTTTGTTCTCTGTTTCTCCAGCCTTTTCACATGCCAAAGGTAACCACTATTCAGGCTTCTAATAACACAGATTAATCTTAACTGTATTTGAACTTTATATAAGTGGAATTATACAGTATTTACTCTTTTGTATCTGTCTTTTCCCCTTAACATTAGGCTTAGAAGATTAATATATGTTGTTATGCATAGCAGTCACTTGTCCTTTTTCATTGCTGCATAGTATTTCATTATAGAAATGTACCACAATGTATTTCTCAATTCTACTGTTGGTGGACATTTGGGTTATCTCAAGGTTTGGGATATTATGAATAATGCTAATATTAGTTTTTATACATATCTCTAGCATTCATATTTATGCATTACTGTTAGGCATATACCTGGAAGTTGATTTCTGAGTCAAAGGATATAAAATTGTTCAAGTTTAGCGTATGCTGCAAACAGTTTTCCAAAGTGGTTGTGCAAGAAAAATACGAAAGTTTCAATTGCTCCATATCCTTGCCGACTCATCATATTGTCAGTCTTTTAAAAATTAGTGAATCAGGTGAGTATATAATGATATATCATGCTTATTTCAATTTGCAATTCCCTAGTGATTAATGATGTTGTGTACTTTCTCATAAGTGTATTATCCATTCAGATGTTCCCTTTTATGAATTTCCAGTTCTATTATGTATTGCCCATTTTTTTCTATTGAAAAAAATGTCTATTGTTTGACTTTTTATTTTGATTTGCAGGACTTTTTAAAATACATCCTCTTACAAATCCTTCTTTGTTTTTTTCTGTTAAAAATATATTCTCCCCCTCTGTGAGTTCATTCCTTCTCTTTATCGTCTCTTTTGATGAACAAAAGCTCATAATTTTAATGTGATCCAATTTATCAATCTTTTCCTTTTTGGATAATACTCCTTCTGTCCTACTTAAGGAAGGTCATAAAGATATGCTTCTATATTATCATCTTGAAACTTTATTATCTTATCTTTCTCATTTAGACCAAGAATCCATATTGAGTTTATTATTTGTAAGATGTGAGGTAGGGTATAGGCTCATTTTATTCAGAGTTATCCATTGAATCACCACCATTTATTAAAAAGACTATATCCCCCCTGTTCTACATTGGCCAAACTGTAATAAATCAAGTGCCTGTACATGCGGAGTTGTTTCTGAACTTTATTTGATTCCATATACTTATTTGTCTATCCTAGCCCCAGTATCATGCTGTCCTAACTACTGTCCTGACATCTGCTCATGTGAATCCTGCAATTTCTGCCTTCTTCAAGATTGTGTTGGCCACCTCAGACCTTCTTTGATATTTCCACCTATATTTTAGAATCTGCTTGGCAATTTTCACTTAAAAATATCATAAAAATAGATATTGGTTTGGACCACATTGAAGCTGTAGATAAGATGGAGAATATTTATATCTTTATGATACTGTGTCTTCTAATGCCTATATGTGATATATCCCTTTATTTATACCATATTTATTTTCTCTAAATAATGTTTTATAGTGTGTGTGTGTGTGTGTGTGTGTAGAGTTCTTGTATATTTTTCATTAGATTTATTTTTAGAAATTTGAATTTTATGCTACTATAAATGGTATTGAAATTTTTACTTTTATAATTTTTTGCTGTTTATATATAGAAACAAATCATTTATATACAAATTGTCTAGTATCAAGTAACTGCTTTATTCACTAATTAATTCTGTTTGATATATTAATCTGCTTAACTATTCATGCTAATAGTATATCTGTAGATTCTGTTGGATTTTCATTGCATACAAGCTAGAACCTCTATGACAATGTTGAATAAAAGTATTGGTAGCAGATGTCCTTATCTCATTCCCAAACTTGGGGAATGTTTTTACTCTTTTACTATTTAGTTTGGTGCTAACTATAAGCTTTTCATAAATTGACTTTGATTAAGGAAGTTCCCTTCTATTCCTATTTTGCTGAGAATTTTTATCATGAATGGGTACTAAATTTCATTGAATGCTTTTAGTTTATTTATTGAAATATGTCATTTTCTTCTTTGTTCTATTAATGTGGTAAGTTATACTAATTGATTCTTGTATAACTAAACCAAACTTGTTTTCTTAGCTATGTTGCACGGCTTCCTTTGTATATCACTTGCTTTGGTTTGCTAGTATTTTGTTCAGGCTTTTTTTTTTCTTTTCCATCTATGTTCATGAATGAAATTGATTGTAATTTTTCCTTTCTATAGGATCCATATAAGATTTTGCTCTCAAAATTATGTTGGCCTCAGAAAACAAGCTGACTGTCATTTCTGCTCTCTGGAAGTGTTGATATAAAATTGATATTATTTTGTCCTTAAATGTTTAGAAGAATTTCATAGTGGAGCCATCTGGGCCTAGAGTTTTCCTAGAGGATTCATTTTAAGTAAAAATTTGATTTCTTAAATTAACTTGATGGGTAAGTTTATGTAGCAACTTGATTGGGCCACAGGGTGCCCAGATACTTGGTCAAACATTTTCCTGGATGTTTCTGGGAAGATATTTTCAGATAAGATTAACACTGAAATCTGTAGACTGAGAAAAGCAGATTGCCCTTGCTAATGTGGGTGGGCCTCATCCTATTAATTGAAGGCCTGAATAGAACAAAAAGTCTGACCCACCCAAAGTAAGAGAGAATTCTCCTGCCTGACTGCTTTCAAACTAGGACGTCAGCTTTTTCCTGCCTTCAAACTTGAACTGAAACATTGGCTCTTTCTGAGTCTCAAGCCTGCCTGCCTTCAGACTGGAGCTACATCATTAACTATACTATTGGCTTTCCTGGGTCTCCAGCTTGCCAACTCACAGAGCAAGTCTTGGGGCTTGCAAGCCTCCATAATATATAGATCTGTGTGACCTATTAGTTCTGTTTCTCTGGAGAACCCAGACTAATACAATTAGAGACAGGAATATTCTGATATTCTATTTCTTCTTGCATCATTTTTTGACAAGTTCTGTTCTTCTATCAACTTGCCCATTTTATTTGATTTTTAAACTCATTAGCAAGAAGTTAATAATGCTCTCTTATGTGTTTGTAAGAAATGCAGAATCTATAGTGATTTTTGCATTTTAAAAACGGTATTAGAAATCCTCTCTATCTCTATCTTATCAGTCCTGCCAGGTGTTTATCCCACTTGTTAACCGTTTTAAAGAACCAACTTTCACATTTGATTATTTCAATTATTGTGCATTTGTTGCCATTTCGTTATTTTATTTTTGTACTTTTACATATTATTTACTTCTCTCTACTTTTTTGGTTTCTATTTGATATTTTTTCTTTACGTTTTGAGGTAAATACTTAGATCATTGATTTTTCAGCCTTTCTTTCTTTTAATATGCACTAAAAGTTATAAACATAGCTATTAATATAAGCTATATTTCCCTTTAAACATATTAATAATTTTAGCTGTATTCACCTTCTTACATTTTATTTTTATTATACTTTAGTTGAAAATATTTTCTAATTTTTATTGTGATATCCTCTTTGACCATTAGATTATATAAAAATATACTTTTAAATTTCTGGGCATTGGTGATTTTCTATTTTTTTAGATAGATTTTCAGCTTAATTTCACTATAGTCAAAGAATATGCTATTATTTCAGTATTTTGAAATTCGTACAGACAAGTTTTATGGCCCAGTGTAGTTCAATTTATAAATAATTCAAAAGCACTTGAAAATAATGTATATTCTGCAGTTCTGATAGTTTCCTAGATATATCAATAAATGTTGGAATAATTCTTTTATTATTAGATAATGTCTATTAATATTCTTTTGTTCTGAAGACTGCTTTATCTGATATTGTTAATATAGCTATTCCTACTTTCATTTGTTTCTTATTAGATCATTTCCTTTTTTAAAATTTTATTTTTTAATTGACAAATAATAATTGTACATATTCATGGAGTACATAGTGATGTTTCAATATGTATAATGTATAATGATCAGATCAGGATAATTAGCATATTTATCATCTGAAACATTTATCATTTCTTTGTGTTGGAAACATTCAATATTCTCCTAGCTATTTGAATCTGTATATTACTGTTAACTGTAGTCATCCTGCAGCCGTATAGAGCGCTAGGATTTATTCCTTCTATCTAGCTGTAATTTTGTATCCTTTAACACATCTCTCCCTGTTCCTCATTTCCCCTTATCCTCCTCAGTCTCTAATATCCTCTGTTCTGCTTTTTCCTTCTATGAGATCAACTTTTTCTAGCTTGCACTTGAGTGAGAACAGGCAGTGTTGAACTTTCTGTTCCTAGCTTATTTCACTTAACATAATGTTCTCCAGTTCCATTCATGTTACTACAAATGACAAGATTTCATTCTTTTAAATGGCTGAATGGTATTCCTTTATGTATATATATCACATTTTCTTTATCCATTCATCTGTTGTTGGACATCTAGAGTGACTCCATATCTTTTCAAATCTACTCTATCAATCTCTACCTTTTAATGAGTATATCTAGATCATTTATATTTAATGTAATTATTGAGCTGTTAGGGCTTAAATTTGCCATTTTTTGTTTTCTGTTTGTTTATTTTTTGTTTCTCTGTTTTCCTTTTTCTGTCTCCTTATGGGTTATTCATACATTCTTAAGAATTCCATTTTTATTTATCTAACATGTTTTAAAGTCTATTTCTTTATATAGGTTTTTCAATTGTTATATTATTTGTTATGTTATTACATTACTTATTCATAAATGATCACAGTCTATCGGTGTTTTTCCTTGGGAGCTAAAGTCTCTAGTTGGTCTGCTTTCTTCTCTCTACCTCTCAGAGTCTTCTTATGTTTGTTTATGCATAAAGTCCAGGGTTTTTAATGACACTTAGTGAAAAACATATTTATTCCACATTCGCAGAAGCAGAAGTTCAGTTCTGAGAGTTTTGACAAATACATACAGTCATGTAATAATAACCACATGCAAATTTAGCATAGTTTCATCATCCCTTGAAATTCCCACATTCCCCCTTTTGAACAACTCCTTCCTTTACCCCCACTAATCTGTTTTCTCTCCCTATATATTTGCCTTTTCTAGAATGTCATGCAAGTAGAATCACATAGCGTGTATGCAGCATATTGACTCTGGCTTCTTTAACTTAGCATAGTGCATTTGAGAATCATCCATATTGTTGTGTGTATCAGTATATTGTTCTTTTCTATTGCTAAATAGTATTCAATTGAAAGGATGTACTGTAGTTTGTACATTCTCCAGTGGATATTTGGGTTTTCCAGTTTGGGATGATTATATATAAAGCCACTATATTTATATACAAGTTTTGGTATGAACATAAATTTTCATTTAACTTGGGAAAATAAGAAAGGAGTAGGATTGCTAGGTCGTATTTTAAGTCTATGCACAACTTTATAAGAAACTGCAAATGGTTTTTGTCCGAAGTGGCTGTACCATTTTTCATTTCCACTACCCACATGTGAGAGTGCCAGCAACTTCACATACTTACAAGTATTTGGTTTTGTCTTTTTTTTTTTTTTTTTGCCATTATAACTGGTGTATGGTGAAATCTTGTGATTTTAATTTAAATTTCCCTAATGACTAATGATGTCGAGTGTGTTAGTCCATTTTGCACTGCTATAAAGGAATACCTGAGGCTGGGTAATTTATAGAGGAAAGAGGGTTTTGGGCTCATGGTTCTGCAGGCTATACAAGAAGCATAGTGCCAGCATCTCATTCTGGTCAGGACTTTCAACATGGAAGGTGAAGGGGGAACTGGTGTGTCACATGGCAGTGGTGGGGGGAGGGGAGGTGCCACACTGTAAACAATCAGCTACTGTGTGAACTAATATAATGAGAACTCATTCATTACCACAGGAAGGGCACCAAGACATTTATGATATATCCACTCCATGACCCAAACCTCCCACCAGGCCCACCTCCAACATAGGAGATCAAATTTCAGCATGAGATTTGGAGGAACCAAACATCCAAACTACATCATTGAGCACTTTTTGTGTGCTTAGTTGTCATCTGTATCTTGTCTATATATTGTCTTTGATGAAATATCCTTTCAAACCTTTTGCCCATTTTAAAAATCGAATTGTTCAATTTATTATTGAATTTTGAGAGTTCTTTACATATTCTGGATACAAGTCCTTTATGAGAAATGTGAATTGCAGATATTTCCTTTCATTATGTAGCTGTCTTTTCACTCTCTTAACAATGTCTTTTGAAGAACAAAAGGTCTCATTTTAAAGGAAGTCCAATATATCCGTTTGTTCTTTGATGAATTATACTTTTGGTATCATATTTAAGAAATCTTTGCCTAATCTAACCTGATAAGGACTTTTTCTGTTATTTTCCTGCTATTTTTTTACTTTAATTTGTTTTCCTGCTAATTTAAATGCCAGACATTGTTTTCGAAAGATTATAGAGAAAATTTGAGCCTCTGGATGATGTCACCTTCCTTCTAGAGAGAATTATACTTCAGCTGCTGTCAGGTAATTAGGTTAGAAGCAGATCACTTTAATCTAATTGGGGATTGAGATGACTCAAATCTTGGTTTTGGTCTTTGGAGGGCTGGTCTATTTCTTATTTTCCCTGAGGGTTAGATCACCATGGGGGGAGGGGGGGCATCCAAAGCCTGGAGTTTTGAACCAGCTCTTTTCTTATTTGTTGGGTCTTATGCTTTAATTTTTGCCTCGACAGCCCCATGAGACTGCCAAAAGCTGTGCTTAGCTTCTGTTTATTTCAGCCACTGCTTATAAACAAGCACATGGCTCAGGAGAAAGGTTGAGCCAAATGTCAGGCTCTTTCTGTGCTTCTCTTCTTTTCAGCATCATAGTCCCTCAAGCACGGAGAGGAAGCTCTTGGATGCTTTCAAACATCTTTTTAATCTAACTTTTATAATTTTATTCAATGGGAGGGTTGGTCTGGTACAAGGTAGTGTGATGTAACCAGAAACAGAACTCTTCCCATCAGTCTTTCACATTGACTATTCTAGAGTCCCAGAGTTTAAAGTTCCTTTAGAGCAATTAGCCTTTATGGGTAGCTAAGACGTCATAAACCTATAGGTTCACATAGTTGTGGGAAATGACTTTATTTCCATACAGAAGCTGAGGTGAAGAGTGTATTTCTCTCTCCTCTGTGTTTCTGGGAGGACGTGTTTTACACATTCACTTTAGAATGAGAGAATCGGATTACTTAACCACCGGCACCGGCAGTTTAACGTAACAATTTTCTTCACCTGGGTAGCATCAAAGATATAATTATTTTCTTCCTTCAGTTATTTTATGTTTATTCCCTCACCCCCATGCTCTCTACAAAAAAACCCTCAGTAAAAGGTTACTGCTAGCAAACAAATCTGGCAGGTAATATCTGGCATTCCATCCAGTACTTAATTGTGTGGTTCCCTAGGATGATCCAGGATGAAGGAATTTGTCTTCAAAGTGTCAGATGAGAGAGATAAAGTTTCCACAGTCAACATTAAATCTTTGATAACGGCTCAAAAATAATTGAAATAAGAAATACCAGATGTGAATGCACATGCACCAGCTTTCAAAATGGAAAGTAAAATCCTTCTAAGAATCCTGAATAGAGATGCTATAGTGCTCGTCAGGGCTGCTCTGTCTGTTGGACCAAGTCCAGAGAGTTTAAAAGTAAAATAAGTGAAAATAAGTTTTATACAAGATGCAGAAATACAAAAAAAGAAAATAGAAAAGGGAAAACTGTTGAGGTAAAGGTAGTGTTTAGCTATAAGAAGAAATGAAAGGTTTAGCTTAAGAATGAGCAGCTCGACTAAGAGAAATGGCTTAAGCAAGGATTCGTAAGGTATGACCATTCTGAGCTTTCTAAACTGAATATGTTCATAAGACAAGTAGCAGATGTGATCAGTGTCCATTTGCTCCACATACAGAAAACAGAATCTCTGAGATTAATTGATCAAAGAAGAGAGTTACAATTCTAGCTTTGCTGTTAATTCATGGAGTGACCTTGAGAAGGTCGTACCTTAAGCGATGTCACTTATTTTAGGCTTCAACACAATGGCAGATTTTTAATGAATCATCTTTTAGGTTTCTTAAAGGTTTGTATGAGTACAACTCAACTTTAAATATTGATGTAAAGAAGTATTGGTGACCTATAATATACTTTTCTTGACATTTTTGCATTTGACAAAATTTACTGTGATGGGATTTAGGTTGGGTTTTTTTATCATAGAAAGAAGGATTGTGCAATATATAATTTTCTTTCACTCATCAGTCATTTAATATACACAAATAAAACTGTATATACGAATATATACAATTTGCAGAGAACTTGGATCCATGAGCCTAATTGTCCATGGAAGGCATTACCTCCGACCCATACTGAACTAAGTTTTGTGAATAATTTTATCCTCTATGGAGTCATTTTTGGATAAGTGGCATATTTCCCTTTCTTAGGAAGAAAAGAGACTTTGACACCAACTATTTATGAAGAAGATAAACTTTCATATCAGTAGCTTTAAAAAACCGAGTGTTAACTATGTGCTGTACCTGGTATTGGCTTAACTCATTTTTCATTATTCTAGTTTTGGAACAAAAAGCTAAACACTGAAGTTATGATAACTCAAAAGCATTCTACAAAACTGATCCTAAAAACTTTCATGTTTCTTTCAGAAATGCCATGGTGGCCTATCTTATTGTGGAAGTGCTACCCCCTCACTTAAAAGACAGATGACACTAGAGTACCTGCCTGCAATTATCTTCAAATTCTATAACTACTATTTAGTGGTATTTAGAGGCTGCAGGGATCTTTGAAGACAACACAGGCCAAGCCTATCATCATACAGGTAAGGAATCAAAAACCCAACACGGGTAAGTCACCTGACCAAGAGGACACAGTCTTGTTACCATCAGAGTCCTGTTCTGGCTCTCTGTTACCTGATTTAACAAGTTTATCAAAATCCATTTGCATGTAAACCATACACCTGGTGTTCAGAGAAAGTTACAAAACTCAGAAAAAAGTTATCCTGAAAGCTCCAGGACAACTGTGTCCATGCTTGTCCAGTGCCTGGCACATGACAAGGGCCCCATCAGGGCTGAGTGTGAGCTAAGACTTTCATTCCTATATTCATCATCCCTTCATTTGAATAATCTGTTTTTGAGCTCAGATTATGTGTAAGATGCATTAGCTTGTCCACGGGAACCACTTTGTTTCATGGACCCTGCACTGATACTGCAAACTGCCCTCTTCCCTGATGGCAATGGGCAAGGGGCCCGGGGCTGTCCATGAAGGGTCTGAGGACGCTTGGGTGATGAGTGTGGTCAAAGAGTATTTAGGAGCTAAGCTGGTAAATTGTTCAGGTGCACAAGTATGGAGATTAGCTTATCAGAGTGAGAGATTTGGAAGGGCAGAAGATGCTAACTAATTTGTATTGAGCATGTTTATGTGCTGAGCATTTTACCTGCACTGGCTCATTTAATCCTCACAGCAATCAGATGAAGTTAAAAACTATTATCGCCTTCACAGTGGAGGGCTTGGAGGCTGAGAGGGTTAACTGTTTTGCCCAAGATTGCACAGCCTTTGTAAAAAGCAAAGGTCAGGTCAGACCTTGTCCTCCTACCTCACCGTACCAAACACTGATCAGAATGACTGAGGGAGCTGAGTTACAGGCAGACATGTTGTGGACTACAGTAGGTTGGGTATAGAACATGTCACATGCTCTTTCCTGGGGACAGACAGGATCAGAAAACAAAGCAAGCGACAAGACGAATAGACCGCAATGTGGCTCATAAGCCGTGGCTGAGTGCAGAGAAGTCAAGAAGCCTGTGAACAGGCGCATGGCCAAAGCCAGAGGCTGCAGCTAGGATTCCTGCCAGAGAGAACAACTGGACTGACTGGGCTTCTTGGAGACAGCAGGCTGTTTTTTAAAAGTGCAGTCGAGTTCTTCTTAGGCATGCACGACATGGAGGGAAGCCCAGTAAACAGAAGAGAACTTGAAGGGCCCAGTGATATCATAGTTGGAAACACTGCCCAGACCTGCAGCAGCTTTTACCACTTGGACTGTCTGTAAACAGAAGAGATGAAGTAGGGATTTAGTGATCTCGTGCTTTGGGGTTTTTGCCTAATGCTGTTTGTTTTTACATTACTTCTTATACTCCAAGTAATTGCCATATAGCCTTGAGGGTTGGAATTGGATCTTGTTCCTGCTTTCATGCCCTTACTTCTGTGCTTTTCTTATGGTAAGAGTTTAATATATGTGGGATGAATGAATAAATATTGCCATTATATATTGCATATGTTGGGCTTTTTAATTATACAACCAATAACAAATCAAACTGGGACTCTATAACTTCGTTCAGGCTGGTTCCTGCATTTTCTGCCACCTTTAACAGAGACCTGAAGCTCAAAGTTTGCATTTAATACTCGTCCAGTGGATGAAAGGGGTGCCCAATTTAGTTGCACTTACGGTGTTTGCTACTCATAGTTAGAGCGATTTTCAGTTCCTTGTCCTGTCTGTAGCATTGCGCATAGGCACAGCTTTCCTATAAATGGAGCTCCTCTCTGGACTTCACAGATCCAAACTGAATTTGAGATGTTTCAGGGCTTACAAAAGCATTTACTTTTGTTATCTATTTAATAAGCCAGAGGAGTTTTTTAAAGAAAAGTTCTCAAATATATACATATTATAAATTAAATCTAATATATAATAATATATATTACATATATATTGCCCTGAGGCCAATTTAATGTATGATAAACTGCTGCTCATAAGATGGCTTCTCTCAAACCACAAGCTCCTTTAAAGGCAAAAATTCATCAGGGACAACAGCAAGCACGAGCCCTGTACTTCTCACAGTCCTTCTGTAACTTACCAAGAAAATCCATCATCCAGTTGCATTACTTTCCATCTGAATAAAAGTGGATTTTGTCTTCTAAAATTAAGGCTAACAAATATGTGCTATTAAAACTTAATGCTAAAAATATTGAATGTATGTCTGAATGCTCTGTTTGGTATCCACCATCTTTTCTAATTCCATTCTTTTTTTTTTTTTTCAGCATATTATGGGGGTATAGATGTTTAGGTTACGTATGTTGCCTTTGCCCCCCTCCCCCCCTAAGTCCAAGTTTCAAATATGTCTATCCTTCAGGTGGTGCACATTGTACTCTTTGTGTATGCATATACCCGTCCCCTCCTCCCCCCTCCCCCCTGCCCAACATCCAATAGATGTTATTCTTATATATGCACTTATGTATTGATCAGTTAATACCAATTTGATGGTGAGTACATGTGGTGCTTGTCTTTCCATTCTTGGGATACCTCACTTAGTAGAATGTGTTCCAGCTCTATCCAGGAGTATACAAGAGGTGCTATATCACCATTGTTTCTTAAAGCTAAAATAGTACTCCATGGTATACATATACCACATTTTATTAATCCACTCATGTATTGATGGACACTTGGGTTGTTTCCACATCTTTGCAAATGTGAATTGTGCTGCTGTAAACATTCGGGTGCAGGTGTCTTTCTTATACAGTATCATTTGCTCTTTTGGGTAGATGCCCAGTAATAGGATTGCTGATCAAATGGTACTTCTACTAGTATCTCTTTAAGATATCTCCATATTGCTTTCCACAGAGGTTGCACTAGTTTGCAATCCCACCAACAGTGCACGAGTGTTCCTATCTTTCCACATCCATGCCAACATTTATTGTTTTGGGACTTTTTGATAAAGTCCAGTCTCACTGGAGATAAGTGATATCTCATTGTGGTTTTAATTTGCATTTCCTTGATGATTAGAGATGTTGAGCATTTTTTCATGTGTTTTTTGACCATTATTCTGTCTTCTTTTGAAAAGTTTCTGTTCATATCCTTTGCCCACTTTTTGATAGGATTGTTTGATTTTTTCTTGTTGATTTTCCCGAGTTCTAAGTAGATTCTGGTTATCAGCCCTTTATCGGATTTGTAGCATGCAAAAATTTTCTCCCATTCTGTAGGTTGTCTGTTTGCTCTTGTGACAGTTTCTTTGGCTGTGCA